>JABUQX010133131.1:0-36509 GCA_015478945.1 Trachelipus rathkii | reverse complement strand
AAACACTGAAAGTATGCTGGTTATCCTAAATAATGCTCACCTAGAAACAGATCAAAAGATCAATAGATCACAGAAAGGTGGGTGGAGGGGAGGAGGGTAGGAAAGGGTGGTTTGACTTACTGATTTACAGCTTTAGGGTATGTAAAACATAACAATTTTAGTTAAAAAAATATGACTTGAATTAATAGATCAATAGGTCATTTATGGGCAGGAGGGTGCGGGGAGGGGGTTTGATTTACTGATTTACTGCTTTAGGGTATGTAAAACATGACAATTTTGGTAAAAAATATGACTTGAATCAATAGATCAATAGATCAATAGATCATAAAAGGGTGGGGAAGGTAGGTAGGGTGATGTGTTTGATTTACTGATTTACCCCTTTAGAGTAACGTAAAACATAACAATTTTAGTAAAAATATGACTTAAATCAATAGATCAATAGATCATGGAGGGTAGGGGAGGGTAGGGTGGGTGGTTTGATTTACTAATTTACTGCTTTAGGGTATGTAAAACATAACAGTTTTAGTAAAAAATATAATTTTAAACAAATAAAATAAAAAGTTTTATACAAAATATGACTTAAATCAATAGATCAATAGATCATGGAGGGGAGGGGAGGGTAGGGTGGGTGGTTTGATTTACTGATTTACTGCTTTAGGGTATGTAAAACATGACAATTTTAGTAAAAATATGACTTGAATCAATAGATCAATAGATCAATAGATCAATAGATCAATAGATCATGGATGGGTAGGAGTGTGGTGGCGAAGGCAGTTTGATTTTCTGATTTACTGATTTACTGCTTTAGCGTGTGTAAAAACGCAAATTTTTTGCGTTATAAACATGAAAAGCATAAAATTTTTAGTAAAAACAAAATGTTTTAAACAAATGAAAAAAATAAGTAAAAATTTCAAAAAATAAATAATTTTTTAAAAAATATATATAATAAAATTTTAAAAATAATTAATATTTGAAAATAAATTGAAAAAAATTAAATTGAAGTCAAAAATTAAACGCAAAGAATATGTGTAAAATGAAACGTATAAAATAAAATAGCAAACAATATATTTTACTTGACGTTTATATAAAGAAAACGAGATTTTGAAAATAGAAAATGTCAGTCTGAGGCTAAACGAATGTTTATTAACTCCGCACCGCACCGGCTCCAGCACTGGTGCCGGTACCAACTCTGTCTCCTTCTCTGACTCCTTCTTCCATCCTTCCTCCTTTTTCCTTCTTCTTTCCTCTATCTTCTTCTATTTTGCATTCCGTGCATTTGTTCTGGGGACCACCCCTCCGGGGGTCCCCAAGACACCCTTTCCGAACTTTGAACCCTCAAATTCAAAATCTATAGATCCGATAACATATATAAAGACACCAACATTGTTGATATACGAATATTTATTAACTCGGCACCGCACCGGCTCCAGCATCGGTGCCGTTGTCAACTCCAACTCTTCTGTCTCAGACTCCTCCGACTCTTTCTTTCTCTGCCTCCGACTCCTACTCCGAATCCTTTCTCCAGATTTCAGACTTCTGCTATCATTTCCCATTTATAGGGGCCAGCACGACGTAACCTCGTCGCAGACGAGTTTACGTCACCCCGTATGGGGGTGTCAAGTTTGAGGGAGATACCATGTAGCAAACTCCATCCGTTACTAGGTGCGGTGCGGTGCGGTGCGGTGCGGTGCGGTGCGGTGCGGTGCGGCGCGGTGCGGTGTGGTGCGGTGCGGTGCGGTGAGGTAAAAGTTGCGGTGCTGGCAGTTACTTGAGGCCATATACTCTATGATAATATATATATATATATATATATAAGATATATATATATATATATATATATATATATATATATATATATATATATATATATATATATATATATATATATATATATATATATATATATATATATATATATTATATATATATATATATATATATATATATATATATATATATATATTTATATTTATTTATTTATTTTTATTTATTTATTTATTTTAATTTTTAATTTTTTATTTTATTTTTATTTATTTTTATTTATTTATTTATTTTTTATTTATTTATTTTTTGTATTTATTTATTTATTTGTTTATTTATTTATTTATTTATTTATTTATTTATTTTTAAACGTTCATACGTTTTATACGTTGTAATTATTATTATTTTAGCTTGAAATAACGAGAGTTCAAGGCAAGTATTATATTTTTACGAAAACACTTCATTTTTTATTAAATTTTATTTTACAAATTTTATTGATTCTCCGAGAACCATACTATATTTTCAAATTCATCTTTCACCGTATATATATATATATATATATATATATATATATATATATATATATATATATATATATATATATATATATATATATATATATATATATATATATATATATATATATATATATATATATATATATATATATATATATATATTTATATATATATATATATATATATATATATATATATATATATATATATATATATATATATATATATATATATATATATATATGTATATATATATATATATATATATATATATATATATATATATATATATATATATATATATATATATATATAAATTAAGCCGGGTTGAAAACATTCAAAAGTTGTAGTGCAGTTGAAACAACTTTATTTTGGTGCTCACTTCAGATACAAACTGGAATGTGTTAAAAGTAAGTTCTTCAAGATTTGTTTTCATACCCCAACTTTTACCTTGAATTTTTTATAAAAACAAAATATATATATAGCCAGATATACATTATTATAATATCCTTACATTTTTTTTACATACAAACATCCTGCATAGTACAAAAATCTCAGAAAACTGATTTTGTCTGTATCTGAAGGTATTTCGATTCGAGAATTTTTGGTTTGTAGTATTGCACCATGTCAAGAAGTATGACCAACGACCCTCCTCTAGAAACAGCGGAAACATCTTTGACATTTATTTCAACATCGACCGAATGACATGGATACTTTGGTAGGAGAATTTGCTGATTACTAACCAAAATATCATCACTAATGTCATCAAGAGGTGGGGGGTGATAGGAGTACTCCCCAGTCTATCAGTTCCAAGCGGTTTTGAGATTGACGTGCTTAGCTGCCTTTATCAAAGCAGCGAACTTGCACACTGGTGGAGGAAATTTTCTTCTTGCTTGAAGAATTTGCTGACATGAAATCTTCTTATTGTTTCCCTGTTCATCTGCAACACCAGCTTGCAACAAGTTTTCTGGATGACAAAAATAGAGTTGTTTAGGAGCACTGGAGAAATGATGTTCCGATCCAGGAGAAAGCTTTTGATACTGTGATACCATAAAGTGAAAGTTCTTTGCACCATCTTGACGACAGAAGGGATGGGAGGGGATATAGAACCATATGGGGGCATAGAAGTTCAGCATGAATAGTACCAAACGCTCAGATCATCAGATCTGCAAGCTCTGTCTCCCAACAACTGTGCACTCTCCCTCATTGCATATTATTATGATCTGTACGAAAATTCCCTTGCTGAATTAATAAACAGATTTTAGTAAATACAGCTGGTTAGAACTTAGATCTTTCGTAACTGTTTCAGGAACATCAACTACAGAGCCTGAAATTGGTTGAAAATTAATGATGGGTTTGGTCTGAGGATAAATGAGAGCAGTTTGGTTATAGGTCCTTCATGCGTGACGTTGGCATATGTATTCGTTAATCCAGTGGTATAAAAGAACTTGATTTTTATATAGTTTCATCCTAAATAATGCTCGATATGTTTAGAAACACAGAGAGATCAAAAGACTTCAATAGATCAAGCAGGAAAGGTGGGGTGGAGGGAGGAGGCAGGTGGCTTGACTTACTGATTTACTTTCAGGTATGTAAAACATAACAATTTTAGTTAAAAAAATAAGTGACTTGTGAATTTAACAGATCATTAGGTCATGGCGGGCAGAGGTGTGAGGGTTTGATTTACTGATTTACTGCTTTAGGGGTATGTAAAACATGACAATTTAAAAATATGACTTGAATCAATAGATCAATAGATCAATAGATCATAAAAGGGTGGGGAAGGTAGGGTAGGGTAGATGGTTTGATTTACTGATTTACTCCTTTAGAGTACGTAAAACATAACAATTTTAGTAAAAATATGACTTTAGGAACTAGATCAATGGATCAAAGTGGAGGGGTGGGGGAGGGTAGGGGGGTTTTTGATTTACTAATTTACTGCTTAGGGTATGTGTAAAACATAACAGTTTTAGTAAAAATATAATTTTAAACAAATAAAATAAAAGTTTTATACAAAATATGACTTAAATCAATAGATCAATAGATCATGAGGGGTGGGGAGGTGGATGGTGGTTTGACTTACTGATTTACTGCTTAGGGTATGTAAAACATGACAATTTTAGTAAAAATATGACTTGAATCACAAGAAATCAATAGATCATTGGATCAATAGATCAATAGACTACAGTGTGGTGGCGAAGGCAGTTTGATTTTCTGATTTACTGATTTAATGCTTTAGGTATTAAAAACGCAAAATTTAGAAGTTAAAATTTTTAGTAAGAACAGAAAAAAGAACAATAACTACAATTTCAACAAATAACTAATAATTTTTTAAAATATATATAATAAAATTTTTTAAAAATAAAGTATTATAACAATAATAAATTAGAAAAAAATTAAATTGAAGTTTCAAAATTAAACGCAAAGAATATGTGTAAAATGAAACGTATAAAATAAAATAGCAACAATATATTTTACTTGACGTTTATATAAAGGAAAACGAGATTTTGGAAAATAGAAAATGTCAGTCTGAGGCTAAACGAATGTTTATTAACCCATATCCGCACCGGCTCCAGTACTGGTGCCGGTACCAACTCTTCCTTCTCTGACTCCTTCTTCCATCCTTCCTCCTTTTTTCCTTATCTCCTCATTTTATCTATTTTATTCCGTCTAACCGTTCTGAGGCCCCTTTTTTGGGGGCTCTCAATATCCTTCCGAACTTTGAACCTCAAATTCAAAGAGTTCATCGATCTGTTCGCTTATAAAGACACCAAATATTGTTATATAATGAATATTTATTGTCTCGGCACCGCACCGCCCAGCACGGTGCCGTTGCTAACCCAACTCTTCTGGTCTCGTACCTCCGACGGCTTCTTTTTCTGCCCACCTCCTACCTGAATCCTTTTCTCCAGATTTCAGACTTCGCTATCATTTCCCATTTATAGGGGAGCATCGACGTAACCTCGTCGCACGAGTTTACGTCACCCCGTATGGGGTGTCAAGTTTGAGGAAGATACCATGTAGCAGAATTTTCAAATATATAGAGCGGCGGTGCGGTGCGGTGCGGTGCGGTGCGGTGCGGCGCGGTGCGGTGCGGTGCGGTGCGGTGCGTGCGGTGCTGTGGGGTGTTGTGGGGTGCGGTGTGAAGTAAAGGGAAATAATATATAATAATATGATAATATATATATATATATATATATATATATATATATATATATATATATATATATATATATATATATATATATATATATATATATAGTATATATATATATATATATATATATATATATATATATATATATATATATATATATATATATATATATATATTTATTTATTTATTTATTTATTTTTTATTTATTTATTTATTTTTTTAATTTTAATTTTTATTTATTTTTTTATTTATTTTTATTTATTTATTTATTTTTTATTTATTTATTTTTTTTTTATTTATTTATTTGTTTATTTATTTATTTATTTATTTATTTTATTTATTTTTTATTTTTTTATTTTTTTTTATTTATTTATTTATTTATTTATTTATTTATTTATTTTATTTGCTTAATTTATTTGTTTATTATTTATTTATTATTTTATTGTTTCAAATAATATTTCTTTTTTTTTTTCTTGGGTGGAAGGTGGAGAGGGGAAATAAAAATTCTCACTTTTTAAAACGAAGGGTTCTTCTTGAAATATATTTTCAATTCTATTTATATATACATATATATTTGTTATATATAAAAATAAAAGAGTATATATATATATATATATATATATATATATATATATATATATATATATATATATATATATATATATATATATATATATATATATATATATATATATATATATTTATATAGACATATATATATAAATAGAAATATATTTATATAAATATATATATATATATATATATATATATAATAAAATTTATATATATATATATATATATATATATATATATATATATATATATATATATATATATATATATATATATATATATATATATATATATATATATATATATATATATATACATTTAGCCAGGTTGATACCATTCAAAAATTGTAGTGCAGATTTGAAACAACTTTATTTTTGTGCTACTTCAGATAAAAACTGAAATGTGTTAAAAGTAAGTTCTTCAAGATTTGCTTTCATACCCCCAACTTACCTTGAATCTTTTATTTAAAAACAAAAAATATTATATATAGCCAGATATACAGTATAGCTTAAATATCCTTACCATTCTTACAGGCTAAACAACCTGCATAGTACAAAATCTCATAGAAAATCAGATTTGGTCTGTACTGAAGGTATTTTGATTCGAGAATGTTTGGTTTGTTGTATTGCACCATGTCGAGAAGTGTGACCAACGATACAAACAGCGGAAACATCTTTGACATTTCCTTCAACATCGACCGAATGACAAGGATACTTTGGTAGGAGATTTTGATTATTAACCAAAATATCATCACTAATGTCATCAAGAAGAGGTGGGGGTGATAGGCACCCCCAGTCTATCAGTTCCATGTAGGAAGTGGCTTTGAGATTGACGTTTAGCTGCCTTTTATCAAAGTATGGAGGAAATTTTCCTTCTTGCTTGAAGAATTTGTTGACATGAAAATCTTCTTATTGTTTCCCGTTCATCTGCAACACCAGCTAGCAACAAGTTTTCTGGATGACAAAAATAGGAGTTGTTTAGGAGCACTGGAGAAATGATGTTCTGATCCTCAGGAGAAAGTTTTTGATACTGTGATAACATAAAGTGAAAATTCTCTTTGCACCATCTTGGCAGAAGGGATGGGAGCGGATATAGAACCATATGGGGGCATAGAAGTTCAGTACGAATAGTACCAAACGCCTCAGATCATCAGATGCGGATTCTGCTGAAACGTACACTCCTGAAGCAGTCTGTTAGTTTCTAGTTAGCCACCTTGCATGGTTTAAGGCACCCGCTGCAGTTTTCTAAATAATTTTTGTTATTATTATGATCTGCATTTTGTTCTCACAACAGACAAACAGATTTTAGTAAATAAGGAAGCTGGTCAGAACTAGATCTTCGTAACTGTTTGTGGAACATCAACCACAGAGCCTGGAATTGGTTGAAAATTAATGATGGGTTTATCTGAGGATCAATATATAGTTGGTTATAGGTCCTTCATGTGACGATGGGCCAATTGTCTTCCCATCAACAACACTAAATAACCTGAGAGGAAGTTCATTAAAATGCAACATACATATGAGCCATTGAAGTGGTCTTTAAGATGTAACTCCAACAGTGGGATTATTCCATTCTGCCCGTATTCACAGGAGTTCCATCGCAAATCACTGCTCTTAAAGTCCCTGTAGATCTTTTCGTTCAACAATACCCAGAATTTCATTAAATACATCTCGAGATCTTCCTGAGTTAGGGCTAACGTGATCGATGTAACATGCATCTGGAAATGACACTCGCACGTAATGTTCTCTAACTTTTTTACGCACACCTCCAGTATCGACAAGTGTTTAATCTATTTTTCCATCGAAACCAATGCAGACCATATTGTTGCAGCAAGTGCTATTTTTACTGAAAATCATTGCAATAGAAAAAGTAGAGTTGTCAGTCCGTTGGATCAACAACGCTTTTTGCAGCAGCCCCAGATTCGTGAGGGCAGCATTAACTATGAGACATGCATTTCTATTGCTTACATTTGTCCTCTCTAATGCTTTACTACAACTCAGGATACTGGTTTCTATTTTAAGGGTGACATTCTTCCATTTCTTCGATTCCTAAGGAAAATGATTCTTCTAGCACATCATCACTCACTGCCTGATAATTCAATTGAACTTTTTGCGCATCTTTGTGTCTCATCTTACTTTCAAATGTAAACCGTTTCCTTTTCCTTTCTTCATGATTTCCATCTTCTCTTCTTTCCTTTGTCCACCTTCCTATTATCATGCGTCTTGAAGTGTTCTTTGATCAAGCCAAAATTGCCATTCCAATAAAGGATTTTCTTGTCATTGGGACATTGACATTGATTACGTTCAACTATACCTTATGAAAACACTTGCACGCGCTAATGTCGAAGAGAGACGAGAAAATGATTTTTATTTTATCTTGATATGTTAGAGAAGATGTTTATTTTTGAATATTTCATCAAATCATTGACATTCAATATAGTCTCTCTTTTACTTACCTATAACACTTTCTAAATTCAGATTGTTGGAATGCCTGCTTTATTGTATATGCCTTTGACTTCTGATGCCACTAACTTTGCTAGATGAGTAACACTGGTATCTTTGTTGACTACTTGATGGAACCTGTAGGCTCTAAAAACATCCCCAGCCAGTGGTAGCTGATTTTCGACACTGGTTGTTGATAACCGAATATTGCATGCCTGTCTTTATGCCTTGTTGCATATGCATGATACGTCTTACAATAATAGTAATAAACACTACACCCACAGGACTTATCTCAAACGTTGAATAGTCTGGATCTGAAATGAGACAGAAATAGTTCTCTAATTAGTATTAAAAACGAAATTGAAGAAAAAGCACATAAAATTCATAACTTAAAATAGTAAAAACGATGTCAAAACCTCTTTAAAAACCAAAGTTGGGCCCTAGACATTGAGTAAATGCAAAATGATTTTTTGTCCCACTATAGGGAAGCCAAGGAGCACCAATTTGACCATGTTTGGTTATCCCACCAAATTCAACTCCATAGCTTATTATATATATATATATATATATATATATATATATATATATATATATATATATATAAAGAGAGTATATATATATATATATATATATAAAAAAATATATATATAGAGTTGGAAATATATATATATATATATATATATATATATTAGAGGTGTAGCGGATAGTGAATTTTCACTATCCGCGGATGCGGATGCGGATGAGCGTAAATATTACGTTTTTTAGATGAAATAGAGGTAATTATATATATATATATATATATATATATATATATATATATATATATATATATATATATATATATATATATATATATATATATATATATATATATATATATATATATATTAATATATACAGGGTGTGTATCGTTAATATTGCGAAAAAATTCAGTATTATATTCCTTGCATAAATAAGATAATATGTGTCAATAAACATTTCACCAAAAACGCCTCGTTTCCAAGATACAAGGTGATGAAACCTATTTAAACATTAAGTTACAATAAACAGTAAACTAAATTTGGAAAGGTAATTAACAAATTCATTCAATTTATTTAGTTTTAAGAATAAATACATTACTGCACAGAGGAAAATATACAACAGAAATAGACGAAGCAATGGTGCACCAAGGTTATAACAAATGTTGAAATGAGCACCAGCAGCAATACAGGCCTCTATTCTCCGAGCCACGCATTGATTGGCGGACACGTTCAAATATACCGTGTGTGTGCAGAATTGTGTCACAAGATGCGATTATGCGAGCCCATAATGTTCGGAAATAAAGATTCCTGTATAAACCAAATGTTTCAGGTGAGCCCACCAGAAGAAATCCAATGTATTTAGGTCTGGAGACCGCGGAGCCAAGGTTGTGTTTGTCCTCGACTTATCCAACTGCGTAGATATCCAGTATTCAAATAGTTACGAGCAATTAAACTGAAATGAGCTGGAGGTCCGTCGTGCATGAAATACATTTTCCATCTTAATTGTAATGGGACGTCTTCTAGTAGTGTAGGCAAGTCATGCTCAAGAAATTGGCGATAAAAGTCTCCAGTAAGCCTCGCTGGTAAAAAGAATGGACCTATCAAATGGTCGCCAACAATCCGACCCATACATTTAATGAAAACTCTGGTGTTGATAGGGGCTTTCAACCATTGCATGTGGGTTCTCATCAGCCAATATGTGATTATTGTTGTGGAAGTTCGATATGGCGTCTCTGGAAAATTTTTCTCATCGGTGAACAATATTTCTTGCTAAATGGTGAGGATTGTCTGCAGTTTTCTGTTGTGAATCTTATCGACACAGTTACTCTTGTAGGAAAAAATCTGTTGGTGCTGCGCTTAAGCACTGTTGATGTGATATAAGGTGCTAGTTGATTTTTCAATACCCTAAAACTGTGTCGAATGGACTTAGACTTACATGTAGTGTTGCACCAATCTTTCTGGTACTTGTTGTATTACTGTCCTCAAGTTCTTGAGAACCTGTTCTTCGACATCTGGAGTTGATACTGTGCGAGGTCGCCTGTTTCCATTAGTAAGTTTTTTCTGTTTTTCTAAGACGTTGATGGAGACGTGCAAACATAGTATGATGCGGGATGGCACGATTAGGGTACATTTTTCATAGAGATGCATGGCTGCTAATGAATTACCGTTCGTAATGACCGTAAACAAAATGCATATCGCACATTTCACTATTTGTGTAATTCATTTTAAAAATAATGAGCAACACTTGAAGACAGAACCCTGACGCGACACGGACTAGTATAGTATAAATGAAGCAAGATACGGAACTAATAATAACAGGTAGGTAAACTTTCCTACAGTATATTTGTGTTTATTATTAAAGGTTGAGATGTGGGACGGGACGGGCAATAGAATATATCAGATATGTCCTACATAAGTTTCATCACCTTGTATCTTTAAACGAGGTTCGGCATGTTTATTGACATATTATCTTATATTTATGCAAGGAATATCATACTAAATGTTTTCGCAATATTAACGATACACTCCTGTATATATATGTATATATATATATATATATATATATATATATATATATATATATATATATATATATATATATATATATATATATATATATATATATATATATATATATTTATATATATATATATATATATATATATATATATATAAGAAAGATATATATATATATATATATATATATATATATATATATATATATATATATATATATATATAAGCGTTACATTACTTAGTTTCATCAACTTACATCTAGTCTCAACAACTCATTGAATGAATTAGTTCTTTAAAATAGAAAAGCATCCACCAGGTCCTCCTTCATTTTTCCTCTTAGGTCTGATTTGATAAGGTGAAGAGCAGAAAAGCCGTTTAACGCTAAATTGCGTTGATAGAAACAGTAAGAGCAATTGTAGCTTCTTGTACAATGTCTTGATGCATTTCGATGGCCTCTTCTAATTTAAGCTTCGAAGTTATATCAATTATTTCAACTTTTTTCAGTGCAGCAAAAAGAAATTTTATACCCCCCCTACCACTCCCTCCATTAACAGAATTTGACCTTTTTCTTGAACCCGTCGACGCTTTCAACTAAGCTTTTCAATATCTAGAAGCTTTTCATACTCATCTTCTGAGCTTCCTGAAGAATGATTTGAGAAGGTTGTAATAGGGCTACCTGTAGTTTTATCATTTAGAATATGTCCAGATATGTTCTTTTTATCCTTGAACTTCATGCAACCCCTTCTCTAATACAAATGACCACGATGTAAAGTATATTTACATTACATCTTCAGTTAAACTTACCCTGCAGATAGGAGATCAAAATAAACAGCAGCTAGTAGAATATCATTGTCAATGAGGGAAATTTCTCTTAGTACCAGGGAGTTTTTTATTTCTTCAGAATAGTATAAGGTTGAAGATTAAATTTATTAGAATATAATCCAAATTGAAACATAAGTTAAAAAACTTCGCTTTGCAATGCCTTTTGTGCTGTGGAAGTCGCAATTCAGTGAACTTGTATGAAGTGATTGTCTACAGAGTCACAATTCAAGAACTTGTTAGATCAAAATTTTCTGACTCCAACTTACTATCTTGAAAGTTACCGACTCAACCTGACACCGACCTGACCCACCCTCTTCAAAATTACCGACCTGACCTGACTCCGACTCGAGTCCGATCTCCTGACTCCGACCCGACTCCGACTTTCTTCAAAATTAAAGACCTCCAGATCCGCGACTTAGACTCCGACTCCGACTCCGACTCCACATTCTTCAAAATTACCGACTAAAGCTATAGCTAGCACCATTACTACCTTCAAGTCATTCTTCTGAAAGCTCAGAAGATGAGTATGGAAAGCTTCTAGATTTAGTTTAGTCGAAAGCTTCGACGGGTTCAAGAAAAGCTCAAGGTTCCTCTCTTCCTTGTACACAATTTTCCATAACTTTAAACAAAATTTCTTTGCTGCACTGGAAGAAGTTGAAAAATTGATATAACTTCAAAGCTTAAATTAGAAGAGGCCATCGAAAGTATCCATATTGTACAAGAAGCTGTCACCCCAACAAAGTTAACGTTGGAACGGCTTTTTCTACTCTAAACATTATAAAATTAGGACCGAAGAGAAAAAACAAGGATGACCTATAAGATGCTATATTTTATTTTTAAGAACTATTCATTCAATGAGATGACACTAGATGTTAGTTTTCTTATATATATATATATATATATATATATATATATATATATATATATATATATATATATATATATATATATATATAGTATATATATATATATATATATATATATATATATATATATATAGGAACTTTTCCTTAAAGGAAGTTATATAAAAAGACAATATATCGAAAATCGCAGAAAGCTACTAGTGCAGCCCTGCAGTGTCACGTGTTAGCTAAACTCCAATAGAAAGAGCGCGAGAGTTACCACAAGTTGCTTTTTTGTCATGTTAATTTTTATGTTAATTTTTAAATTTTTTGTATTTTTATAGGCTCGTCACTTAGGACAGAGGGGGGGATTTTCTTCTCAACTCCCTGTCCCCGCTGAGGCCGAGAGACTGACTCTTTCCATCTTTGCTTTCATAAGTTATTCCTTTATTAAAAAACAAACTGTTATTGGCAACCTTGACGCACCATTGCCTTGAAATAATCAAAAAATCGATTACATCGTTCGATATATATATCGACTAACTTCCTTTTAAAGGATTAAGTCTTATATATATATATATATATATATATATATATATATATATATATATATATATATATATATATATATATATATATATATATATATATATATATATATATATATATATATTTGTAATTTTATAAACTAAAAGGAAGTTAAAATAAAACTAAAATCCACGAAATCTCTTATTATTTGATTTTATTGTTAAGAATTTTAAGAGAGTGTATTTTTCAGTAATAATGCAAAAAAAAAAAAAAATTAAATCTTACTTAGACTGTGTCACTGTAGTTAGTAATTACCTATAGTTAAATATCTTAAAAATTGGTTACGATGAAATTAAATGCATTGTTACGGTTCGTAACTTCTTAATAGTGAAAAAATCACAGTTTGTACACCATGCAATCTAGAAGCACAATAACTGGTTTGCGTGATCTGCTTGACAAGTGTCTGTTAGTTAGTTAGGATAAGGTAGCAAAAATGTTTCATTACCTATTTTTTTAACCTTTATGGAAATAGAATGGTAAATTAATTATGGAGTTAGTCCCCGTTTACACTTTCAGTAGATGGTTGATTTCAAAATTCTTCCAGAGGTGGAGTCGGAGTCGCTTTCAAAAGGGTGAAGTCGGAGTCGGAGTCGGATTCGGAGTTGGAGTCGTAGCCGGAGCCGTAGTCGGAGTCTGAGTCTGAGTCGGAGTTGCAGTCGGTAATTTTGAAGAGGATGAAGTCGGAGTCGTAGGTGGAGTCGCAAAATTTTGAACCGATTCCACAACCCTGGTATTTATAACATCATAATCTTTCAATTTTCAGAGTTTTCAGCAGCAGCACTACAAGGTTATTATCTTCCAGCGCGGGATCGACCGAAGTACATGAACTATGGGGCTGGATCTATAATTGGACACGAAATCACACACGGCTTTGATGATCAAGTATGTTTTGCAATAAAAGTATTTGCTAATGTACTTCTCACATTTTTAATAGTTCATGGGTTATATTACGCTATTTGAACATATGTATATATTTGAAAAAAGAAATTTTTGATAACCAGATGAATAAAAAAACATTAAAAAAGAATATATGAGTATATATATGATATATATATATATATATATAAATACATATATATTTATATATATATACATATATATATATATATATATATATATATATATATATATATATATATATATATATATATATATATATATATATATATATATATATATATATATATATATATATATATATATATATATAGGTGTTCCTACGAGTCATAGCCATAGTGGTACTCACCATACGGGATGTTTAAGTATGAAATGTGTAGGAATATAAGTTCGATTATTTTAATTCTTTAAGGAGGATGGGATATGTTACGTTGGTTGCACGCGCAATATGTGATAATGCACAAACTACAAGGAATGTCGAATGGATGATATATTTCTTTATGGTCAGAAATGCACATAAAAATGAGGTGGGCTCTCCTCTCCACATTATTTGATACAGTTGTTCGTTTCACGCAATGTACCCATAAACAACTAGACGTCCTCCAGACATCATGTGCCTACAAAAGCCAAAACGTGTCAATATGAAATAATTAGGTTAAATACAATAGGTATATCCAATAGTATTTAAAATATCGATATACAGCCAACAAAGGAATTAAATTAAAATACCTAATGCGTACCCTTTTAGATTACATTGATACGTAGCCTAGGTAATGTTGGCTATGTGAGTGTGTACAAACTTAACTATGATTATGGAGGTTAAGTATCATAACCTACAAATTTTATGTAATAAAGTGTAGGAACGTATAACTTTTAGAGTGGTTTGTTTAGTCAGAGCCATACATTTGGAAAATGCCACGTGACCAGCATACGCAGGACGAAAAGCGTGACATGTTGGAGGTGTACATTACGCAAACAGGAATGCTCGCAGAGCTGCCGCAGAATATCAACGTTATCCACATCGACTACCGCCGAGCCACATGGCATTTCATACAGTTTACAGACGGCTCTTCAAGGTACAGTGTTAGTTCAACCCCTCATCATACGGGAGGGTCCGTACATCTGACGTCAAACTGGACGTTCTGCTATACACCCATGAAAATCCAACGTCCCCATTACGGCAGGCTAGCGATCTTGGGAATATCGAAGGAAACCATACGATGGAATCGTGTTGCATACAACCATGTGTCCATATAGGCCACACATTGTGCATGGTTTGTATCGTGGAGACCAACAACGGCGCCTGGGATTTCTGGCTGTCATTGATGCTTTCGAATGGATGTACTGATGTATTGGAAAATATCTTATGGACCGATGAATCTCGCTTACCAACGGTATGTATAACAGGTTGAACTTCAGACATTTTGCGGAAACAAACCCCTTATAACATTCACTAGCCATCACCATACCCCATGGGCCTCAGTCAACGTTTGTGGTATACTCATTAGAGTATTATCGGGCCTTACTTTCTCGAGGGAAATTTCTGACAGGACAGTTACCCATTTCCTGCAGACCGTCCTTGCTGACCTCCTGAGTGATATACCTTTATGACACGAAGAAGAATATATACGCAAATATGATGGGTGCCCACCACATAATGCAGCTATAGGGACGACCTACCTCGACAGAAACTTTCCGGGAAGATGGATCGTAAGATCTGTCCATTTCCATGGCCTGCTCGTTCACCCGACTTAACACCTCTGGACTACTTTCTGGGATATTTCAAGCATACCGTGTACGCTGGGTTTAATGACCTAGTAACCTCGCCCGATCTTCGCCGTCGAATAACCAACGCAAGTAGGGGAATCAACCCAGATCACTGTCATTGAGCAATGAAACCTGGCGCCAGAGGGTTGAGGCATGTATTCGCGCAAATGGAAGCGTCTTCAAACAGCATTTGTAAAATACTACATGTGCTAAGTTGAACGACCTGACGTTCTTCTTTCACTTCTTGCATGCTGTGGATAAGATTCATAGGTGTAAATTTGTTATGATACTACAACAACGTTATTACATTACATGTATCGATACTATGGGCTGTCTTGAATACCATTGTTTTCTTCAACCTTTTTCACATTCAAGTTTAAACTATTATTGGTAACATTAGCAATAACCTGTATGTAACTGTACTTAATAACAATGATATCTCTATGCAGGGGGTCTAGTTGTTTATGGGTACATTACGTGGAAACGAACAACCGGAGTCGTCGGGAGGAAGCCACCTCATTTTTTTATGTGCATTTCACAGAAGCTAAAAATATATCATCCCATTCGACATTCGCATGTTTGTGAGCGGTTTTCGTATTGCGCGTGCGCAGACTTCAACGTAACATATCCCATCCTCCTTAATGAATTAAATAATCGAACTTATATTCCTACACATTTTCATACTTAAACATCCCGTACGGTGATACACCACATCTGCAACATAAATTGAGAAACTCTCCCATATATATATATATATATATATATATATATATATATATATATATATATATATTAATAATATATTATTATATATATATATATATATATATATATATATATAAATATATATATATATATATATATATATATATATATATATATATATATATATATATATATATATATATATATATATATATATATATATATATATATATATATATATATATATATATATATATAGCATATGGAAGACCAGTTCCAGTCCTATCGGCTCCTGAGAAGAGTCATTAAGATACCGAAGGTTGTCTGAGAGGGAAACGAATTTTTTTCTTTTTCTTTTTTTACACGCCACCACCACTCACGGGTAGTGTCCTTCAAGGAGGCAGTAAAAATGCAAAAGGAAACTTACCTGCTCCTTGCCTTCAACGCAACCTGTGGTCGCAAGACGAGGGTATTATAGAGAGATAGATTTAGCTAACGCATTAAAACAGATGAAGCCGTCAAGAAGTTCCACAGAACAGATGCGGTTAAGTTGAGTACCATAAACAACTACTCGAGTTTCCAATAATACCACACACAATATTCATGTGAGAGCAAGGTACCTCCTGCTGCGAGGGCTAGGTAGTGGTAGAGGAATGCGACAGTTCAACTCCCTCGAGCCCTTCCGTTGTAATACGTAAAGAAAAAAGATAATTCGCCAATGTCACGTCGCAGAAAAAAGAGGGTTAAGGAAATTTGAAAGCAAGGGACAGTTTATTATTCTCATAGCCATGACCTCAACCCTGTCCAAAAAAGGGTGGAATCGGAGCCACTCTAAATGTGAGAACAGTACTCTATGCAAGGACGGATAAGACCCTTATTTAACTGGAGAAACTGGGCAGATGATGAAAATTCCCTCTGTCTTAATAGAAACCCCAGCTTCTTTGAGGCCATCTTACCTTTCGCTGTGATATGAGATTTCCAAGATAATTTGTTGTTTATGTTTAGTTCAATAATGTTTATGTTGTTCACAGGCAAGACGTTAGAGTCGTCGAAGAAGACAGAAAAGTTGAGAGGTGTTTTTGAGAGGAAGATAAGAAGAATTTGAGTTTTTAAAGAGTCGAATTTCACAAGATTGAAGTGAATTGAAAAATTGAATCTGAAGGATGTTGACGAGTGGCAACTCGAGAAGCAAAAGAGGGAACAGATTTGAAATGAGTGAAACAATGGAGAGTTGAGTCATCGTCATAAGAGTGAACAGAGTTAGAAGTGCAGCTAAGAAGATCGTTCCTGAAAAGTAGGAATAAAGTTGGAGAAAAAATAGAACCTTAAGAAACATCACAATTAACAGGAAATTAGGAAGAGGTCACTCCATCAACAAAAGCCGAATGAAACAATCAGAAAGAAAACTAAACATAAGAAAGCAAAGAGAAGGAGGAGGCCCAACCAAAGGAAGAGAGCTTAGAGAGTAGCGATGCTTACACTACCCTGTCAAAAGCCTTCGATGTGTCAAGTTCCACAGCGCAAAAGTCCGCATAGTCCCAAAGGGTGGCCATAGATCATTAAGATAGTAAAGTTTGTCACCGTTTGACCTCGAACTTTGAAAGCCATAATGATGATCTGAAAGTAGGGAACGAGACTCTAGATAATCAAGGAAGTGAGAGTTAGAGAGTTTGAAAGATTTTACAGAATATAAGTTAGCGCTATAGAACGATAGTTAAAAGGTTCAGAGCTGCTACCTTTTTCGGGATAGGTTGAACATATGCTCCTTTCCAGCACTGAGAAAATGTATTAGTATTAATGCAACGAGGACAGGTGCTAGCTCAGAAGCACACTCCCTTAAAGCACTGGGAGGAATGTCATCAAGGCCGCTAGTCTTTCTGACGTCCATAAAACTCAGGAACCCATGCACTCGATCATGAGTAATGACAGGTAGAGAAATGGGACGCATGAGAGATGAATTAATAGGAAGAGGGGTGCCGCAATCCTCCAGGGTGAAATTAAATGAAAAAAAGGCCAAAAAGATTAACCTTATCAGAAGGAGTGTTAGCAACAAACCCGTCAGAACGAATAAGAGTTGGAAAGGCAGATTTGCAGAGGTTATTAGAGATGCTTTTATCAAGAGACCAGAAATTTTTATCAGTAGGAGAACTAAAAAGGTCAACTCACTTCCATTAGTGAAAGCACGCCTATCCTGTCGAATAATATCCATGCATCGATTTCGGGCAGAATGAAAATTAGCTAGAGTAATAGGGGAACAAGATTTTTTTAACACGCGTGATACGCATTGTCTCGCCCTGAATAGCACGGGAAATAACCAAGAATGAACCATTGATTTTGGAGGGAGAAAATGATTTTAGATAACGCCCATGACTAAACCCTACCTTTTCAACAGGCACCGAGGCGTCCTCCGGAAAAAAACAAGATTTATTCCAGCGGTAGTTAGCAAAGAAGCAATGCAAACCACCTCAATTAACCCGATTAAAGTGAAAGAAAGTTCGTTTAAGGCAGGTGAGCTACTGGAGATAAAGTGTTATACTTAAGAACTACTAGATTGTTGTGGTCAGAAATATGATAGGATAGAGGGAAAATGGTGTGGCAGAGAAGTTAGAATGAGAAGTCGTGAAGTATAAGTCAAGAGTAATAAGAATTGGTTAGACGATGTGGTGTGGGCAGGTTTTTTAATTAATTTTTACAAATCGTTAAGAATACTGAATGTTTGGCTTCCTTCCAACCAGTATCAGTATGAGAGGAGCTCAACCACTCAGCGTGGTGTGCTTTGAAGTCTCCTAAGTGGTGGATCTCGTCATTTTGATGAAAATAAGTAACAGAATAGCATGAATTTAATTAAAGTTATATTATTTAATTCAGTGTTATAATTTTCATCATGTGTGTGTGCGCTGTACCTTTCGCGGGAAAATTACTCGCCAAAAAGCTAAACAAATCATAAAATAAATTTGAATTTTCCTTCAAAATTTAGTACCAAGAGAAATACTAAATTATTTGTTATTATTAAAATAAACTTTTGTTATATTCAAAGTATATTACATTTGTTTTACGTTTTGGCGGAAATTTCTCGCAAAAAAGTACAATGCACACACAAGCACAAGATCACAAGATGGTTCGAAAGTTATAACATTAGATTAAAGTTCTATAATTTTAATTATAATTATACTATGGTAAGAGTCTGGTGAGAAGTAGGAAGATATTCAAAAAGAACCGGAAAATCTATTTCATTAGGAAATCAGTAACAGAAAGAGATTTCAAACCATAGAACATTGAAATTAGAAGATTCGAGATTTTCCAGACATGTTACAAAGTATTTATGCTTATAAATGCTGACCCTATTACTGCAGTCAGAAATTGTAAATAAGTTATAGTTAGAGATGTTTAGGTTATTAGAGAAGGAATTCCTGACCAGTTTTATCTCGCAAAGAAAATATTAGGATGAGAGGTAGAAAAGTAGTGTTAAACAGATTCGCTTTGAATACGATGGCCACTATAGAAAATCAGCCCCTACGCCCACCCCAACCTTTCTCCCCACGATCTTGACACCTCTTTAAACTGCAAACCTTTAAAACCCAATTCTTATTTTAAACTAAAAACAAAATGTATTAAGAGCCAGTAAAATTAAAAATAAAAAAATATCGAAAAAAAATATGAGTAACCAAGTGCTAAAATCTAACTAAACTAACTAAACTACATGCATGTCCCTTATATAAAAGGTATTGAACTATCCTAAAAACCAATTACAACTAACTGTCATAGACTAAAACTTTAAAAAAAAAAATAATTATAAAAAAATTAAAGATTGAAAAGAAATACTTAAATGTTTACATCAGTCTTCTAAGCTCTAACATTTTAATAATTAATTCTTTAAACTTGAAATGTATTTCATTCAAATGGTAAATATATATGCCGTTTGACATTATTTTAACTTAAAATACATGCCAAACGTGCAGTTTTTTATTATTCTCTTTTCTATAATTTTTATTTCTTTAGTGTAAAATGTAGATTAATAAAAAATACACTTCGAGTAAATAGAGTTAATTATTAAAATATGACAGCTTGGAAGACTATATTAAACATTTAAATAGGTATACTAGAAGTTCAATAGTTCTGAGTGCTCTAATTTTTTTGTTCTTTATTGAAAGTGATTTGAAACTATGTAGATGAAATTTAATTATTATAAATTATTTAATAATTAGGATTATTTAGTTATTTGAAAAAAAAAATATTTTTTTTTTGCCTAAAAAGAAAAGAAAAAAGGAATAATTTTTTAGAACAAAAAATCATGTTAAAAAATCAGCTGATTTAAATCATCTAATTTAATTTGAGCAACCCTGTTCTGAAATTCTTGTGGAGAAGTCAATGAAGAGCCTTCATTCAGGAATATAATCGATTTTAATAATGTTCATCCCTGGTTCCTCTTCGGCAAAAATAAATAGCAACTTTCTATTTCAAGGAGTAAAATACTCGTGATGTCAGAAGATTTTTCTTTCATATCCTGGAAAGGAGAAGTGCTTAATACTCATTTTGGTTCAACTCTCTACTCCAAATCATTTAGATTAGCTTCTGTATTTCCAGAGGTATATTTCAGGTTCATCTGGAGTGTAAGTATCATTTTCCATCTTCTGCTAAACCTTCGCCAATCTCTACTCCAACGTTCTTCATCCCATTTACGGAATGAGAAACTGGAATGGTTTCAATATCAAGCAGTTCGTATAGCTAAGGGTATGCCGTAACAGCCTGATATTTATTATTTCTACCTCGTACCAATCAACTTTAAAGATAGAGAAGTCGCAATCATCAACAGAATTTTTTGAGTTCTCTCCACTTCAAGAGATTTTTTATTTCTTACAGTTTTTTTCAATGTCTCAGTCACTAAGTCCATGTGCGACATGATTTGTGTGGAGTCCAAGCTGTTTCTTGGTGAGTAGATAAACACCAAAATAAGGATAGACTTTCAGAATAAAATCTATCCTTTGTTTAACAACAACAACAACAAAAAAAACAACAACAACAACAACAACAACAACAACAACAACAACAACAACAACAACAACAACAACAACAACAAATGTTTTGATGTTCACACACCTAAGTCTACGAGCACTCATTTTAGATGAATGAAATTGCAATGTAGTGAGACAGATAACATTTATTTGCAAGCTTATTCATGTCTGAAATAAAGGGTTGCTATTTGTTTACTATATTATGACAAAATTACATATCTAATGTATATTTGCATTATAGTAATAATTTATAAATCATAAAACATCCTTACATAAATTTTAGGATTAATTAATGTAATGTATTCCTGAAAAGCTAAAAGTAATGGAGATAAATTAATAACATCTTTATGATCGGAATGAAAACTGATTAGGAAATACATTTAAAACAAAAAGCATCAAATTATAATTAGAGGTTATTATTATTATTATTATTATTATTATTATTATTATTATTATTATTATTATTATTATTATTATTATTATTATTATTATTATTATTATTATTAATCTTTATAAATTTAGGGAAGGTATTTTGATGAGGCAGGCAATCTTCGGAACTGGTGGCAGAATAGCGCTGAGCAGAACTTCCTTCAGAGAGCTAAATGCATCGTTGAGCAGTACAATAATTTCACCGATCCAGAAACTGGACTTAAAGTAATGTATATTCTTATGTATTTTGAAGTTATTGCGATATTTTCTGAGAATTTTTTTGAAAACTAATAATAATAATAATAATAATAATAATAATAATAATAATAATAATAATAATAATAATAATAATAATAATAATAATAATAATAATAATAATAATAATAATAATAATAATAATGTGGATCTCATCGGTTCACCATCTTTAATCTCCCGCAGTCGATTCCCAGCACACTCATCAATATACATCTACTTATCCCACCGACTATCATCCATCCTTTCCGTATGACCAAACCATCTTGATACACTCTCATATATTCTCTCATTTACTCCTTTCTTCACACCTCACAACTCCCTGCGTAACACTCATTCTCATTATATAATTCTTCACACCAAACACACCCCTAAGATTGTCTATCTCAACAGATTGTACCTTAGATTTATACCTCTTCTTGCACACCATAGTTTCACAAATATACAATAAAATCGGTAACAACATACCCTCATTCAGAACCCTAACTCACTCAAGACTTAGTTTATTTGTATTCATAAAGGATTTAATTGCACCATCCACCTTCATACCATTCACAACTTTCCTACCACACTCTTCATCATCCGTTCCTTTTTCAACCATTATACGCCCTAAAATATTTAAACTCCAGTACTTGTTTTATTTGCTTACTACCCAACATGACTTCACACCACGGACTCTCTCCACACACTACCATCACCATACTCTTATCTACACTTTATTTCAAACCTTTCATACGCATGTTGCAAGTCCATAACCTGAATACAATTTATTCTTCTTCTCTACCAATTTCTCATTTGTGTCAATGTGAAAATTTGATCTACACATCCTCTACCACTTCTAACTGCATCTATCTTGTTCTTCGACGATCAGTCCCTCAATCACTCTAGCTACTCTTTCAGACAAATTTCCAGCATATATATCTCCCCTACAGCACTACTCAATAAACTAATTTCACTATAGTTCCTACAGTCCCCCATCTCCCCTACTCCTTATCTTTACCCTTACTCCTCAACCATTAAAACTATCCATCATAAACGCTTTGTTTCACAACTTCTATATCCAGTCAATCACAACTCTGATCTATCTTTATCATTTCTCAGTAATTCCATCTATACTCTGTTTATTTTTCGTTCTTGAACTTTCACTCTAACTATTACTTTAACTACTTACGAATTACCTGCACACCAAATACTTATTTCTTCTACATCATCTGTTTATTTCTCTTCAGCAGCATCATGTTATTATATATTTATTGTTTTTAGTTTTTGCATAGAGGTTATAAGAATATTAGAAAGACTATCTCTTTTAGACGTTGTTAAGAATATCAAATATAATGAAGCCTTTTAAATAAGCAAAAATGAGCTCCAATATTATATGAACATCTTCGGGTAAAGATATCAAAGTTTATAAGATATTCTAATAAATCATTTGAATTTCCAGAAATGGAAAAATTTGAACCGAACTCCGATAGTTATTTTATTCATATTAAGGATTGTTCTCATAAATTTTACAACAGCTTAAAGTTAAAAAGTTTAGTTCGGAAAACTGTTTTTGGAGATGGACTAAAAATTAATTAACACTATAGTTTCGATGACTGAAGACAAGAATTTCTGAAAGGTTAGCGGAAGGTTAATTAATGATATTAAATTTCACAAGGAATTTATGAAGAACTTGGATTTAAAAAATTGTTGTTGATTGTTTCATTATGAAAACGAATTCTGAATCTTAAAATATCTTAAAAAGTGATGGGTGTTGAGAATATTTTTACCTTTAAAAAATCGAGCAGAGAAGAACTATCTGTCAAGACAATGCCTCAAGTCTTTTCTACATTTCAGAAGTTTAGTCTTTATTAAACAACCAAATTATTTATAAAAATCTTTCTTGATGATAATATTTTGATTCATAAATGATCAAACGTTATTAAAGGGGTTCATGATTAATCTGATAAATTAATACGATTCATCACAAAATTAGTAAAAAAGACAAGATCAACTCTTGTCTTTTATACTAATTTACAAAAATTCGGGGTCGCATTATATCACCATTAAAGTAATTCAAATAGTTTTTGATATTCAATTGTTTAACCCACAAAATCTAACGTGTAATTTCTGACAGTTCTTAATTTATTTCTTATGCCTAAAAAGTTCATAGAAAACTTTGATTATATAGTTATGATTTACTGTATACTGTAATATTATATTTTTTATTTATTTATTTATTTTACAAAAATAAATTGATTTATGTTCCTTTTCTTTTTTCCTTTACAGCTGAATGGTAACAATACACAAGGAGAAAACATGGCAGACAACGGTGGTGTCAAAACTGCTTATAAAGCTTACGGAAGATGGATTCGAAAATACGGAATGGAAGATAGACTCCCTGGAATGGATTACACACCAAATCAACTGTTCTGGATATCAAACGCTCAGCTTTGGTGTACTAAATTTCGCAAGGAAATTCTTACTTTGATTATATTAGGGGATGTACATTCGCCGGATAGATTTAGAGTTATTGGACCTTATACAAATTCAGAAGATTTTGCCAGAGATTTTAAATGTCGTCCTGGATCTTACATGAATCCTATACGAAAATGTACTGTTTGGTAGAACGGACAATTTAGTTCAAAAGATAGTTGAACTCACAGTATTATATAACCGGTAAATTGAAATATTCATATATTGACGTAAGAAAAAAAGTTAGAATATCAAAACTGTTTTCCACAAGGTTTGTGATCCTGTTTATTCTTTTTTAATTTTTTTATTTATAAAATTTTTAGGCGAAAACTATCTATTCCTTTCAAATTACTGGTTGTTCTTTATTACCAATTAATTTAAAACAAAGAAATGGTAACTAGATCCTTTCAAATCAATTTTAATAAAAGACAAAATAAATTAGAGCACCAAAAACTATTGAGATTTTGAACTTATTGTAGGACTAGTTAAATGTTTACAATAGTCTTCTTAGCTGTCTAATTTTAATATTTAACTGTATAAACCTAGCACTTCATAAAAATGCCAAAAACGAAGATCATAATTGGCATTGCAATGTTTTTATAGATAATATGATGTGAGAAATGTTTGAAAGAATGTTCAGTAGTAAGTTTAAGTTATGATATAGATATAGTATACTGTAGGAATTTAAATTTAATTTTCGGTTTAATTTTTTTTAAATTTTTTGATATAATATTTCAATTTCGAATATAAGCTAGTTCTTTTTATTAATTTTTTTTTATTAATTTTTAATCAAAGTTTGAATAATATTTTAGAAATATTCATTTGAACTAAAATTAGATTAAGTCCCATAAGATATATAGAACTCCCAATTATAAATTTAGGTAATATACTTGATATTTTGATTTTTTTTTTGTATGGAAAAGATCGCATTGTTTCTCTTTAAGAAAAGCTTCTAAATGGTTAGGTGTTCGGATTAACAAAAAATTATTCACAAAACTGTTTCATATACCTTCCTTATACTATTAATGTTACAAATATTTATAGGTCGATGATAAAATCCAAAATTTATATTATGTAAAGTAATTAAAGTAGCATAATACAATAATTTTAAAGATTTATTATACTTGATGAGATAAAAAAAAAACTACTATTTATGTTAGTATTAACTTTGCCGAATTATTGTATTTTTATTGTTGGAAGAATTTTCATTAAATATTGTTTTTCAATTAATATATATCATATATATATATATATATATATATATATATATATATATATATATATATAATATATATATATATATATATATATATATATATATATATATATATTATATATATATATATATATATATATATATATATATTATATATATATTAAATATATATATATATAATATATATATATATATATATATATATATATATATATATATATATATATATATATATTATATATATATTATATATAATAATATATATATATATATATATATATATACTATATATATATATACAGTGGCGTATCCAGGATTTTTTTTCGGGGAGGGGCACAGACAATTATCTGTTTCTTATATATATATATATATATTATGTATGTGTGTATCATTAGATATTAGATATATTCATACATACTAATTTATATATATAATATATATATATATATATATATATATATGATAATTTAATTTAACCTCTGGACTTTATGTTATAACGGATATGATACTTAAAATGCATAGTGTCTAAAAATTTCGGGGGGGCCATGGCCCCCTGGCCCCCCCCTAAATACGCCACTTATATAATATATATACTATATATATATATATATATATATATATATATATATATATAATATACATATATATATATATATATATATATATATATATAATTTTACAGTTGTCACCACCCACTCACGGGCAGAGCCCTTATTCAAGGAGGGGGTTTGCACACATCAGTTAAGTACACAACTAACGCAAACCACGCAGATGAGCACAGACGCCAGCTTTTAACGTGAGAGAGATTAAATTCAGCAGGAAACACAGAAGCTGGAAGAAATATTCCACAAAACTGAGGTGGCAGGAAAGAAAGGAGCACCGCAGCGAACAAGCCTTGGAATTACACATATCAACACAAAAACTCATGCGCCGACACAGGACCCCTTGTGCTACGAGGGTGTCGTAAAGGTTTTGGTACGCGAGTGATAAGTTCCCTCGAGCACCCTGCCGCTGCGATACCTATAGAAAAGAGAATAAAGCACCAACAATCGCGTCACAAAGATTAGAGGGTCAAGTGAAGTGGAAAAGTGCAGAACAGTTTATAAGCCTTTTGGCCTTTGACTTCACCCTGTTCAAAAGCGGGGTGAAACCAGAGCCCCCCCAGATATAGGAGCAGTACTCCCACAAAAGGGCGGATGAGGCCCTGGATAGCTGGAGCAACTGAGCAAGAGGAAAACAGCCTAAAGCCCTAAACAGAACTCCCAGTTTCTTGGAGGACGCCCTAGCAACCCTGTGAGGTGTCCAAGACATTTTTTTTGTTTAGGTTTAAGGCCAAGGATGTTTATATTGGTCAACAGGAGAGACGAGAGAACCGTTCGAAAGAGAGATAGGAAAGTAGAAGGTGTCTTAGAGAGGGAGATTTTGTAGAAGTTTGGGTTTTTAAGGAATGGAATTTCACAAAGTTTGAGGACGACCCCACCCGGAAATTCCTATCCCCAGGTCAGCGAGAATAGGAATCGGGAAAGATTTAAGCGAGAGGCAATTGATAGAAGTATAGAGGGAGCAGAATTGAAATGGTTGAAAGAATAAGGGGTCGAGTCATCGGGCATACGAAGTGGATAGAGTTAGATGTGCAGGTAGGAAGATCATTAATGAAAAGTAGGAATTAAAGTTAGGGGAGATAGAGCAGAACCCTGAGAAACACCACTTATTGACAGAAAAGAAGAAGAAGTCGCCCCAATCAACAACAAGCGATATTGAGCGATTTTTGAAAGAAAACTAGACATAAGTAAGCAAAGAGAAGGAGGAAACCAAAGGAGCGGGAGCTCTGGAGAGCAGTGGACGCCATGCCATACCCGGTTCAAATGCCTTGGATATGTCAAGCGCCAAAACGCAAGTCTCCCCGTAGTTCGAGGGCGGAAAAACATAAATCAGTTAGATAGGAAAGTATATCAGCTAGTAGACCTCGAGAACGCCGAAAGCCTTACGTACTGGTGGGCGGAAAGAAGAGAATGACTTCCAGATGGTCTAAGAAATGAGAGTTGAGTAGGGTTTCAAAGATCTTAGGATACAAGTGAGGTGAGAGCTATAGGGCGGATAGTTAGAAAGGATCAGAGCGGCTTCCTTTTTTTCGGAACAGGGTGGACATGTGAGGGTTTCCAACACTGAGGGAAAGTATTAGGATTGAGACATTAGAGGAAAATAGTTGAAACGAGGGGCGGAGTAAGCACGGAAGCACACTCCCTCAAACTCGGGGAGTAAATGCCATTCCGTGGCCGCCCGCCTTTCCTAACGGTTCATAGATTCAGGAGCCCATGCACCCGGATCAAATGTAATCACAGGCAATGGCATAGGACACCTTAGAGAAGGAAGGAGGAGGAGTAGGAGGAATGCCAGAATCGTCTAGGGGTGAGTTAGAGGAAATAGGAGGGCCGAAGAATTGCCTTTTCAGTTGGAGAATTAGCAACAGAACCATCAGATCGTATAAGAGGAGGAAAGAAATAATAGTGAAGAAAGAAGTTGTTTAGAGATATTTTTGGCAAGAGGCCCAGAAAGATTTATCAGAAGGAGAATCAAGGAAGTTAGCGCACTTTTTTGATTTGTTTTGAAAGCCCGCTTTGCTCGACGAAGATTATTATCCCTACAACGATTTCTACCTGAATGAAAATTAGCAATGATGATAGCGCAGAACGAAATTTTTCCACCCCCGTACGCCCTGTCTCTAGCCTGAATGGCCAGAGAGCAAGCCACGATCGAACCATGGATTATTAAACGAGAGAAAGATTTAGTCACAGATGTAATGAACCTTCTCATCCCATCAGCGATTTCTGCTCCCACCTGATCGGCAGAGCCGAAGCGTAACCAGAGGCAAAGCAGTCATTCAATTATAGCTTTAGCGTAGAAGCTCGACGCAAGGCACCCCAATCGGCCGATCAAAGTGCCAGAAAAAACGTATAAGGCAGGATGGAAGCTGTGGAGAGAAAGTATTAAATTGAGAGATCTAGAGTTTTAGTCCGACTTACCTAAGGGAGCAAAAGTGGTGTATTTAAAGAGAGAGAAGTGCTGTTGGTGAAACATAGGTCAAGTGTTGTTCAAGAATTGGTCGGACGATCCGGAATGTGTGTGGTTTCTTTAATTAGTTGCTCCAGATCGTTGAGAATGCTGAATGATTTCGGCCTCCTCCCCACCTAAATCAGTATGAGAGGGACCCCAACCATTCAGTGTTGTGTACATTTGAAATCCCTTAAATAGAGGACCTCAGTATTTGATGAGAAGATATAACAGTCTCGTGAGAAGTAGAAAGATATTCAAAAAAGGCGTGAAAATCTGTTCTGTTAGGAGAACAGTACAGAAGCACAAGATTATTGTAGTAGAAGGAAGAAAGATTTTAAGCCATAGAACATCGAAGTGAGGAGATTCGAGAGGGATTCTCGAGGACGTGGTTACAGGAGTGTTATGTTTATATAGGGCACACCATACATCCACCCTTCAAGACGAAAATAAATGAGAGATAATGTCCTCGTAGGATATAGAAGTCTGTAGGCGCATGTAAACGAGTTGAGATAAATGAATTCTTAGACCATCTGAAGTCCCTCAGAAAGCAAGAGCAACCGAAAAACGCGTCGTAGGGTTAGAATTAGAGAGGTGATATTTCTCACAGAAACTCGGTCGACAAAATGTTAGATTTTTGAAGCCGCGGCATGTAACTGAGTTAAAGGTTACTGACTACGAAATTAACCGGCGCCGAAGACGCACAACTCTGCCATACAACTCACACACGAACACACACACACGACACACACACACACTACACACATCTATCCTACTACAGCACACACACATCACAACACAACACACTACAGCCACTAGCACCCAGACCAAACAAAAACAGACAAAAATAAACAGACAAAAACAAGAAAAAGAATCAAAAAAAAACACACAAACAATGAGCGTCAGAGAAGTAGACAGATTTGAATCGCTCGAAAGCCAAACTGTAGATAATAAGAAAATCATAATAAAACGTTAAAACCGTATTTACAGAAAAATTTTAAAGATCTAGAGTTAAAATCAAAACAATTAAAATCTACAGCAGGAAACCTTCAAAACAGGTAAATACTTCCTATTACAATACACAAAACACAAAAAATACACAAATCTTAAAACAATAAAATACATTAAATCTACAACACATCAACACTACCTACACCACACGCAGAACATAACAAAATAACTTTAAACCAATAAATGCATTAAAGACAAAAGACTAAATTATTAAAAAGTACCCCAACGTGTATGAATTAAATCCTTGAACAATTAAAACCACAAAATTTAAATTATATTAAACTTGAAAGTGTACATCAAAATAAGGGGCAAAAATTTAATACTACAAAAAACTCGTACTTCTTTTATACTAAAATACTAAATACTTAAAAAAAAAGTAAAAAATTTAAAAAATTAAAACCAAACTTAGCTTAAAGTTTCCGGATGGCAAAATTTTAGGAGAACAAGAATATTAATTTGTTAATTATAATTAAAGACGATTTTAGATACGTATAAAACATTAAAAAGCATAAATGGAAACTAACTAACACAACACAATGGCACATTAAATTATAAATGCAGTCGAACAATTATACAAAATAAACTCACAATTAGTAAACAGCACGAATTTAAAACCATAAGACAGGATGACAATCCAAGACCAACTAGACAGGACACGAAAGAGCAAAAATCCTCACAGCAACCCGACGACTACTAAATACTATCAACTGATATCAACTATATATATATATGTTACAGATCATAGATTGGGGTTTATTAATTCAATTCCACCTCTTTATGGATTTCTTAAAGACCCTTATCATAAATAAAAAACAATAATAGCAACAAGAACATAACAAGGCAAGTACTTACATAATCAGTCGCTTAAATTACAAAATTACCATATAAATATAATAAATATTAATTATAATAATAAATATATATAATATAAAATATATTACATAAATAAAATAAAATAAAAATTAAATAAATATTTTTTTAAACATATTTAGTAGGATATTATTTATGTTTATATATAATATAATATAATAAATATTATAAATATATATATAATAATAATAATAATATATAATAATTATATATATATATATAAATATAATATTAAAATAATAATAATAAATATAATAAATATAATGACTATACATATAATTAATGATTTCCCTTATCACTTTTAAAGAAATTTGAAAATTAATTAATTAATAATCATTAAATTATTTTTTAACTGACAATCTCGTTAGAATTTATGCGCTGACGTTGAACTTCCCTATAATACTAGCACATCTCAGTTTTCTGTTGTTGAAAACAAACAATACTACAACACAGTTCGGATAAGATATTTCATAAAATAATTTATAAAATCACATTTATTAGAAAATTCGTACTTTACGAGAGGCTACTTAAAATCAAAATTTTTAAGAATTCCGCCATTTAATATTTTATGTCATTATTAAATATGTGTTCGTTAAAACGACTTTTGATTTGATTGTATAATGCCATCCCCATTTTCTTTAATTTATAATAAATATGCCCTATCTTCCATTTGTTGTAAGTGAATTAGAATTCGCGTTCCACATCCCCACAATTCAATTCCCATAGCTCAATTATATATTAATGGAATAAAATATAAACAAAGAAATACATCACAGCTTAATTAAATGCAATATAGCATTTATACAGGAAATTAATCTCACACAAAACAAATTAAGTGAATGAAGTAGACATTTTTTAGCTGCAATCATTGCCCAGATATTTCGCCAATTTTATCTTAACACACACTTTGCAAATTATGCATTAATTTAATGATATGTGTGATAAACTATTTGAAATATTCAATTAGGATGGTACTGGTTCATTCTTCAAATAAAATTATTCAAAAAATTTTAAATTTAATTCAATCTTATTGCAAAGATTCTTTCAACCCACTGTCACGCCATTACTAGCCGTATTTATTTGCACTGTCCTTCTTTTATTTCCATGATGTTTAACTAAAAACACTCACAAATTTGCAAATTTATAATAATATAAAAATCAATATATAGAAAAAAATATATAATAATAAAAAAGTATATATAAATATAAAATTATATATAATATATATTATAATATATATAATTATTATAATAATATATATTATAATTAAGTAATATATAAATTAAATAAATTAATATATATATATATAAATATATATATATATAATACATATAATATTAATTAATATTTATTTATAATATATATAATAAATATAAATAATATTATATAATATAATATATAATATATAGAATTATATATATAATATAATAAATATATATTATTATACTAAATTATATATATATATTATTAATAATATATATATATACAATATAATATAATATATTAATATATAAAATATATATATATTATATATTATATATAATAATAATATATAATATATATAAGTTAATAATAATTATAATTATTATTTATAACAATAATATATAATTATATATAATAATATAATATATATATATTATAATAATAAATAATAAAATATATATATAATTATATATATATATAATATATATATAGATATATAATATATATTAATAAAAATATATATTAAAATATAATATAATAATATTAATATAATATATATATATAGTATATATATACTGTAAAATATATAATAATAATAAATATATATTATATATATATATATAATAATAATAATATAATATATATAACATATATATATATATATATATTAGAATATATATATATAACTTATTAAAATTAATATAGATATATATATAATATATATATAATATATATATATTATATATAAATAAATATATATATATAAATATAAATATATTAATAAAATAATATATATATATATATATATATATTAAGTAAGTTTTTTTTATTTAATACTTATGATTCTTAGTTATGAATAATTTAAAAGATTATGTAAAATTGTTAGAAATGAACTTACTTCGATACTTTTAAGTATATAATAAATTATTATCTCGCTCATATAAAATATGTATAGAGTATGTTTTATTATATTAATTTAATTGTAATTAATTTATGTATTCAAGAAACAGTAGATATTTCAAAGGTAAAATTACAAGAATTTAAAAATAAATCCAATAAGACCGTTGTAAGTCAATTGAGAGAAATTTTAACCAAACTTATCATTAACATAGATGTCCTAAAACAATACCAGGGGCGTTTAAGTCAATATAACGGTCTAAACATACCTTGCACGGCCCCACATAGAGGTCCAAGTGTCAACTCATCCCAGCTTTTGGTTAGATATCTGTAAGATATCAAACGAATTACACGGCTTAATTACTACTATAAATAAAAAAATAATATAAATAAGTAAGTAAATAAAATAACAATAATTAACCTATATATCATACTAGTAAATAAAAAAACTAACTCAATACAAGTATAGTAAATAATAACCTAATATAAACTAGTATCTAAAAATATGATACTACCAGTATATATATACCATACAGCCCTCTATGACTAGATATTAATGATATAGTTATGAATAGCTAAACACTAAGTATAAATAACTAGAGAAAACTAAATAATCTAACATATAATATTAAACCTATATAACTATATATAAGAATGTCCCCCTAAAACCGAGCACCGACTCATAACTAATAAGATTAACAAATAAAAGCCAATGCTGATAAAAATTAACTCTAAGATCCTATGTTAACTATATTATATACAAGAACCGTACATTACACTAACCTCTATAATTAAATAATTTATAATAATAATATAAATATATATGAACAATAAAAAAGATATTAAACAATATATATATATTAAATCTAATTAAATAACCTAATAACTAAATCATATTAAACTTACTATATACCTAAATCTATATATAATTAATGTATGTGTGAGGATAATAGGGCAAAAAATAGTCTTAAGTTGGTGGCTTTCTTTTATGAGCAAGGCGACCTATATAAATATAATCGAGAAACTTATAAAACCATAATATATAAATGACCGTATTTTTATATCCTCAAGCGATTAATAACAACAGTTGCGCCCATCTGATTGAGATACTCTTTCTTCGTAAGTAGAAAGGAACAGTCACGGCCTTTCCTTGAACTTGACTTCCTTGTTGAATTCTTTTTGAAATCTTGACGATCGAGATTTGGAATGGCGGCCTTTTCCTGAATTTTGACTTCCCTTGTTCGAAAGTTGGGTTTTCTTGTAATTTTGAAGTTTGGAGGAGGGATGTCAGGAGAGGGTACTCTCTTGAAATGAGTCTATTATTTCTTATTGATTAGTTTTTCTGACTAAGTATCTTAACGAGATCGGGCTTTATATACAATTACAATATTCGTAATAATATATGTCGAATCAAATTAATTATAAAAAAAAATTTTACGCAAATTTTGACATAAGTTCGAACATAAATTTCAAATATCTGTAAATAGTTGCAATTATGAGAAATTTATTTTTGGAAGCCAACGTATCTTAAATATATATAATATATAAATTATATATAATATAAAATTATATATTAATATAATTAATAAATATATATATATATAAAAATATAAATATATAAATAATATATATATATATTAATTATAAAAATATAGTAATTATAATAATATATATATAGATATTAATAATATATATAATATATATATAATTATATATATTACATATATATATATATTAAATATATATATTATATAATATTCTACAATTAAAATGAGGGTATAACAAGACTATATTACATTCATAAAATACATTATTAAATAGTTCACATTTCTGAATACCTTTATCCCAAAAAAATTCTAACTTTCGTTATCTTTACCTAAATTGTTCTATGTATATTTTTAATCTTTTTCATTTCTTTTTCTTTTCTTTACACTTCTTTACTATATACATAATATTTTCTTCTTTCCTTTCTTTTTACTTCGATCTTCTTTTATCTTACTTTTTTATACAAATTCCTCTTTTTCAAATTCTTTCTTTATCGAACAGTTACACGCTTACAATCTGCTGACTTGAAATTTTACAATATTAATTAGATTGCTTAGGAAGAGTTATGATGGTTAGAAATATACCTTTAGATATTTGAGTTAATGTTACTGTGACTTACATATGTAATAAAAAAAAATTAACTTAAAATCTAGTGTATGTTGAACTGAGTCTGGTGTATTAAGTTACTCTATATGATGAGAACACAAAAATATTTATTTTAATAAGATTTTCTTTTTAAATTAAGTTTGAGGAAAGTAGTTTATTATAAAATTAATGGGCAATCTATTTACTGATATTTCAAGAAAGTGGAAGTTATTAATTAAGTTTAAAATATAACTTTTTCAGAATGACAAAAACATATTGGGAGCAATTTTAGAGGGGAGGTGAGGAAATGAAATTTCTGACTTTGGAGAGTACTTTGATATTTTAATCTGATCAATTGCCAAAGTTTTATTTTGACCTCAATATTGAATTTCGAAGAGTTTCATCATCATTCACGTCCTCCACTATAAATAATCTATCGTTGCCTTTATTTTTGTTAATACCATGCAACCTGTAGTCGTTTGAATAAGGTGCATATGGATGAATAAACAAGGAGCTTTGCTTGCCTTTGTAATAATACTTTTCACTCATCAAGTCTTTCTAACAATATGTAATATATCTTATATTTATTTTTTTCTGCAATATACAGACGTCAACTTATTTTGTCTATTTAATATACTAATAAAAATGAACTTGGTGTAAAATATTAACTGTATAATGAATAATCTAATAAAATGAATAGTGCGTGATATAATAAAGAAACCCGGTAAGCTTAATAAATAAATAGAGTTTGTAATTGAAGAAGATTCTTTGAAAAAAGATCTAATTCTAAATGAGTTTTTGTGTCGCCAAATGAGCAACAAAAAAACCATTACAATTTCTACCATTCTCAAGTCAACCATTTTTTAATTCCGACTGAATGAAGAATATATATATTTCTTTTAAAAGAGAAAAATATTTTCATATAATTGCATTATCACATTCCTATGAATAATAATAATAATAATAATTTAATAATAATAATAATAATAATAATAATAATAAAATAATAATAATAATAATAATAATATAATATAATAATAATAATAATGTGAGAATTCTATTGTTTTGCTAATATTGAAACAGAGAGAGAGAGGAGAGAGAAGAGGAGAGAGGAGAGAGAGAGAGAGAGATTGACAGAGGAGAGGAGAGAGAGAGAGAGAGAGAGAGAGAGAGAGAGTTTAAATTTATTCATAAATATATTTTCCTATCTGCTATATATATATTATATATAATTATATCATATTTATATTATAAAATAATTAATAATAATATTATATATTATATCATCATATATAGTAAATCTATCTATATATATATATATATATATATATATATATTAGAATTAAAATAAATAATTTTCAGAGAGAATAATATCT
>JABUQX010133130.1:25000-27220 GCA_015478945.1 Trachelipus rathkii | reverse complement strand
AGGAAGGCAATGGTTGTCAGCTGTCCGCTGTCTACTGTGGCCTTGAATTCGACTCAGATTCTCCATTTTCTTCGATTATTATTTTCTGTTTTCTAGTTTGGCCGATTTTTTCGGTAACTTACATAAATTTAAATTATTTTTTTTTTTATTTTTATTCTTTCGGTACATTCTTTCAAAATTGTTATAATATTATTTAATACTTAGGATAGAATACAAGAGGCTATGGAGAGGGAAATTTGAAATAAAGGTGGAAATTTATAACCATAAATCATGCATCAAAATAATAAATTTTACAAGGTTTCCTAAATTTTAGGACTGCGATATACCGTTATCTCTGCGCAGGCGCGCTTAACGTTTGTTTGTATATCTGACTAAGCTTTGTCTCTTGGTTGAGCTACTCGCTTTTGACATATTTTAATACCTTATACTATTTTATGACTAATAAATACAATCATAAATTTCTACGTTTGGCGAAGGAAAAGTTTTTGCCTTCCAATTCATCCTCAGCTATTCGGTAGAACTTTTGGCGGCAATCCTCTCAGGGAGGTGCAAAATTACGTTCACACTCGAAAGCTTCAGATAAACCAGAAGCATGCTTCCGTCTCGCTCTACGTTTATTTAATAATAAAATTAGATTGGCATGAAAAAGTATATAGAAAAAACCTTATGTTTATCATAAGTAATTACTGTGTTATAGCAGAAATATTCTTACACTTAATAATTGACCTTGAATACTTTCGATACTTTTAATTTATTTTCATTTCTTTTTAAAAGTTCGCTTAGATTCATATTGTAGATCGTTTCATTATAAATTATTTATTATTCTACGACACAATTATTTTATATAATATATATTTGTATAATCTATTTTTTTTTCCTACCATTTTCATTTTCAAGAATTTAAATTTTTGGATACATTTGTTATAATATTATTATTCTATCTTCTTCTTGTTATTATTATTATATTAAATATAATTATTTATGTTATTATATTATATTGATTATATTATATTATTATTTATTATTTTATCATTATTCAGAAAGACTATTTTATATAATTTTATTATGCTTCTTTTCTTTCTTTTTATTTTAATTTTTCAATTCAATTTATTTTATATATGTAATTTAAAATTTATTTTTGGTCTATTAATATTTTAGTGTTAAAACTTAATTGATTACACAAATTAGAGTTTATGCACTTTCTTAATAGAAAATAATTTTTGTTGTTGTTTTTCTTCAACGGTTATCGTAATCTTTCCTTAATTTTGGAGGTTGGAGATGTTCAGTTGGGTGAGAGAAAGGATCACCTCCATATGTGGGGGAGAATGGTTTGTAGTTGACTTTCCCTCCCGCGGGGTTGGGTGAAGACTTGTGTGCTTTGGGTAGCTTTTTGGATCGGGAAGGAGGTTTGTTGTTGTCGTTTATTAGTTTCTTGGATTTGTAACTTTAAATAGTTCATCGGCTAGTCCTATGAATGTATTTGGCACTTTGTCTAAGGCCTAAATGATAGTTTGTTGGAGAATTTTTAAACACTTTTGATAGCGACGCTCTTCTTATAGTTTCGCGCATGTTTTTTTTTTTTTTTTTTTTTTTTTTTGTAAACAAAAACGTTTGTCTTGTTTTTTTTTTCTTTTTTTTTTTCAAAATGCTTAGGCTAAAGGCTCTTTGAAGTTTGGGTAGCACAGAAAATTTGGACCGTTACGAAAGAATTCGTTTCACTTTCATTTTTCTTTTCTTTATTTTTATTGCGACTTTGTATTCACCATTATAATTTTATTTGTTCTTCACGCAAAGAATTGTCTTTATAGATTAATATTCACAATGATTTCACTTTTTATTTCAAATTTAATAAGCCGTTCTTCTTTGTCACTATTTTTATAGAAAATTTTGAGGCCCGTTCAGAAGTATTGTAGGATATTGCAACAATTTGCAGGTATTGCAAATTTTTGCAATGTTGCACGAGTCACTCCGGGATCACCAACGTGTAAAGGGGGCTAACCCCCCTTACTAAATAATTATGTGATACTACCATGTAGATAGAAATCTTTCGCTCTCTTCGTATAAGTATGTGTTGGGGGGGGAGAAATCTGTAAACGAACTTATAATTAGATTAAAATCTCGTAAGGCCGCCAATTGCAAAAGCGATGCCTAGAAGGTTTTAGTTTAAATAATAGTGGAATAAGAGGTTCAGTCTGTTCTGTGTAGTAGTAGATGGAGAAG
>JABUQX010133130.1:0-20000 GCA_015478945.1 Trachelipus rathkii | reverse complement strand
CCCTGATAGTGTAATTATCAAGCTGTGAAAAAGAGTAAGGCAATTACTTAGGAGTCAATGAAGGGTACAATGGGGAATTGATAGCATATTAGTCTTATACTGATTTCAGGCTTCTGACAATCATAAATAACGATTAAAATACGTGTGTTGAGATTATATATATATATAGATTAGACTGCCGAACAGTTATATAATACCTGAACTTTCCTCTCCGGACAGTTCAGATGGGACATAAATTCGAAACACTCGAAAGAATCATTAAATACAATCACCCACATACTTATTATCAACAATAAAAATATCACTCAAATCAGTATAAGAGACTTGACTGACAGGTAAAATTTATTTAATAGAGTAAAGGATTTTATTATAATGACAAATTAACATAAAATTAAAGTGAACTATGAATGGTGAGTCATAAGAATTATATAACTTGAATAAGATACAGGCTAAATAAATTATATTATATTTTTCAGAGAGTGCCAATTGGCCTTAGGTTCCAAAAATTCTCTTACTCAAGTTTTAGCTGAGTATTACGCACTCCTTCTTATGATAATTAAAGCCTATTGAGTTCCAGAGGGGTGTTGGGCCGCAAGTGGGAGGTTTGATTTGATTGAGTTGAATAGTTTATAGATGCAGAAACTATAAAGAATTAATTAATGAAATATTACACAAATAAGATTATCAAGAATATCTGGGTTCAGACAGTCTAGATTATGTTTCATGAGATTTTTTGCTAGGTTTTCAAGTGTCGAATATACATAACATTCATATTTGTATTTCTTTGCATTCATGCACTGAAAGAAATGTAGATTATGTCAAAACAAATATATGACTTTATTTAGTGCGTGTAAACATTTGGAGCAACTTATTGTTGCAGAAATACAGTATATGAAAAACAACTAACACAAAGACAATCTAATTTCTAAGTTTAAAAAGAGACATTACAATCATTGAAAAATCGCACTAGAAAACCAATAAAATGGTAGAATTCCATAAGGCAAATTTAGTAATATTGTGAATACAGATGAAATTGGAAAGGACAAAATTGAACTAGGCGGTAACTAAAACTCCTTATTCAAATTCAAAGTTAACAAACTATAGAGTAGCAAATCACAATTGCTATCATTCTTACCCTAAATTTTGCAAGATGCCAGACTTAGAACACGATTATAACAGGAATCATTATCCAAGCTTTGGCCTCCTAGTCTAAGAATTCGAAATGGTTGAAAATTTTCCAAATGTTAGTGTTTGCGATTGCTCATATATAAACATATTTAAATGACCACACTTCATGTAGATATCTATTAGAGCGAATATCACTCTTGTCAACTTTTATTGGATGGATGTTGTATTTTGAATTTCTCATAACAACTTTTATTTTTAGGAACATTTTAGAACATTTTCTGAGAAAATAACTGTTCTCAGGTATCTCTCACCATATGGTCAGTTCGCCTACGTTCGAAGGAGAGCAAGATTCATTTCAGAGGAATCCTAATCACCCGGAACGAAAAATAGTCTAATTAATAAAACCATCGTAGATTCTACATAGTGTAATACTATGGTTGAAAATTTATCACTCTTAAATTACTTATTTTTAGATTTATACCAAACATAATAATTAAAAAAATTAATTTTAAATATTTCCTATTACTTATAGTACCTTATTTGTTATAAAAATTTGATTTAGGTAAAGAATATTATGGAAACATACTACTTAAATATATTAATACAAAATTTTTTTTATTTGGGTATTGTGCTTAAAAAATATAATTTTACAAATTAAAATTGGGGCCAAATTCTAATTTATTCTATACGGGAGTTTTATAACTAAAATCACATAATCATATATTATTCCAAAATTTAAAAAATCCACGATAATATGAAGTAAGCCGGGATGAGAGAATTAAGAAAACTAGATATTGAAATAGAGCTATATGGTTTAAAATTAATTAATTATGATATTTATCTAATAATTAAAAAGTTAAATTATCTAATTCACATTGATAATTTAAATATTATATCACGGAATAATATTTTTCAAAAATATTATTTCGTTTAATTGATTCTAATTATTATAGTATAAGCTCTGCCTAAATGTTGTGAGCCGTCGTAACACTATGGCCGATATATATATATAATTATAGTTAAATATACTAGATTATATATAGCTTAAGTATCATATAATATATAGTCAAGAGCTGTGGAACGCGTCTCTATAATTTTTTTGATAAGTGCTTTAGCCTTTGGACACTTATGTATGCTCACTATGCTTTGCCAGGACCTTAGGTTGCGCTATATTATAAGCGTTACTCCACTATAATTAGTAACGCATAATATAATATATTTGGTCATTCTTTATTATAACTAATGACTATTACTTTTATAAACTATTATAATACGTATATTACTATCACTATACCAGTTTAATACTTATACACTTACTACTATATCCTTTGAGAGGAACGCTTTGGATTGCTTTTTTTAGGTATATGGCTTTAACTCGAGTCCAGCTCTCATTTTATAATACCTAAAACGTTAGAAACACAAATTAAAACCATTGGGTTAAAGGCACTTTTTTAATGGACAAGATACAACTATATATTTGCGCCTAAGAAGGACAGCTCATGTAACTGCTTCCGTCCCTCGGTAACTCCGGCAGACCCCTCCTCTCGGCGCCTACGACTTTCGCGGCTGGTGATGTTCTCACGGACAGTGAAGAGTTTTAGGTATTTGCAAAGTTCAATTATTCTGTTAGCGTTCTGATAATCAATATTTCAATGGGTGGAGTCATGCCACTTTGTTTCTGTTATCACTAAGTTGCATCACATTAAGGAGTAGGACACATCTTTATTTTAGGAGAGTTCTTGGATAACTACTCCTAATAGAATGGAGTCTCACTCTTTCTTTTTCAGTTCTTTGACTCATCGTTCCTTTTATGGTGTTAACAGCTAACTATCAGTCATCTTTTATATCTCTTTCACTCGTGGGACTCTATGATATTTTGTACGTCTCTCACCAGTGAGAATTTCAGCTAAATTGAGAGCAGCTGTCACTAGAAAGGTGATTGACTACACCTGCATTGAATTGTTTCGGAATCGTGCAGAGATGCGAGTATGGATTTTGCCAATTTATTTAATAATGTTCTATCTTTATATATGTTGAACTTGGATAGTGTTACGGCCTATGACTTGTTAAAGGCTGATTTAATTCGCTGGTTACTTTGTGCAGGTCATCATGTATGGAGGCATGTGCATAGTCGTCTAGATGTTGTACGATGCGTGACAGCGAGTCGACAATCTAAATGGTTTCACCTATATATGTTTTTAAATTTGGAAGTATTGCATACGCATTCAATTTTAACTTACTATAGCGCCCATGGGCCCAAAAAAATTTTGCGCCGTCTTGTATAAATAATATATATATAGTTAATATATATACATATATATATAATATATATATATATATATATATATTATATATATATTATAATATAATATATATATATATATATATATATTATATAATATTATATATACTATATATATATATATATATAATATATATAATATATGTATATATTACTATATATATATATATAATATATAATACTAATATATTATATCTATAGTTATATATATAATATATATCAAGTAGTTAAGATGACATTTCAAAATTTATTACATCTACATGTAAAATTAATGATTCATTACAGGTTTTCGTCTCTTGCCTTTTCGTAGCAAATTTGTCAATAATATTTCGAATCTAATTTTACGGTGAAATCATCTTCAATGAGCCAACTACGAGCAAGTAACTAAAACGCTGTTGGACTTGGAGGGCTACTGGACGTTTATATTTTAACCTCTTAGTTTGGAGAATCATCTTTCAGCTGAGCAGTTTGTCGCAGGATAATACATAAAAAATAATTTTATGCACAGTATTCGGATTTGTTATACAATATTTGTATAGTTATAAATATTTGTTTAATTGGGACAAAGTTTTAATTGCCTTCTTTTAAAAGCAAACATTTTAAGTGAATGAATTCTCTGCTTCAAAATCTTCTAAGTCGGATCGATAGTTTTTTTGTAATAATTTAGCTGATTTATTAATGTCGTCTGGGTCGGTTTCGGTGAGAATTTGAAAAGAATAAAATCTTTTCTGAAATTCCGTCTGTAGTGCAAAAACTCGCCTAATTTAATTCTTGTATGACGATTTATCTTAGATATAGTACGTGAAGCTTGCTTGAGAACAATATTCATCTTGATAATTTTCTTCTTTCTCAGATCTTAGTTTATTTTATACATTCTTGATGTCTTTTTGGAGATTTGATATCAAATTATTCTCTGGCACAAAAATCGTCGGTTTCTAATGTAACTTCTAATTCAAAATCAGGTTCAATAATTGTTCAGATAGCGAAAAAGTGTGTGCAAATTAATAAGCGGTGGCCACTATCCATGATTCGGATTGCAATTTTTTTAGTTTACAGAATCAAATCTTTCAAGTATTGTTTTCCATATTACAGACGTAAAGAGTATTTCATAGGAACTCAAATTTTCAAATTTCCCTTTGCCTCTTGCTGAATTGCTGGTCTCTCATTTTTATCTTTCAGATATAGAGTTTAAAGCGTTAACAATAGCTTCCAAACCTTAGTTTAGTCTTTTACAAGCTTCTGCTCGGAGTTGCCACCTTCGTCCACATAGTGTTTGGACAGGTAGTTCTTTGAAGAAAAGATTCTAAGATACCGGTCGCAACGATGTTGAGCCCGAGAAAAAATTATAAAAGATTTCTGAAGCAAAGCACAAAACGAACCAGCCCTGTTTTACAACATGTGGCAGGAGCTAGAGTCCCTAAAGCTTAAAGGTGAATTGACTGACATATATGAAATATGCTAGAGTGGTGACCTCTTTAAATTTCTTTGCTTGCAGGCCAGAATAGTATTCATGACATATAGTAGAGAGCATTATCATACGTTTGAACCCGACAACTGCTTATTTCTAAGTCTAAAACCTCAACAAAAACTCCATCTGCTAAAGAACTTTTTCATCCCGGGAATTCTCTATAAACTCAAACATCAGAAGATCACAAACAAAATCCTGAGGAATCTTGACAGGGCAGTGAGAGCTGCCATGAGGCAGTTCCTTCACCTACCAAACGACACTCCTACACCCATGTTCCACCAACCTTGACCTTGAACTTTTAATTTCCTATCTGCATGATTAATTACCTTTCTAGGCATGAATATTTGGTAAGGGTTCGTTGCGGAAGTGCTAATGTGAGTAGAATAAGCAAGTGGCTTCCTTTGGCCAGAAGTTTGGACATTGAGATAGGGGATTTTGTAAAAATAGGTCAAATTCTGCAATAAATTCCAGACACATCATAAAATTTCCATTTCGAACAGAGCCAGTGATTTCATCATCGCCTCGGAATGGGAACTCCCACGAGGAACGTTTCTTAATAACTAGCCAATAACTCATTTGTAGTGGCATCTTCCAATATTTTTCTTCTTCGTAATTGAGTAGAGAGCAGAGCTGCATATGTCTAAACGTCTACATAATTTGAATAATTAGTCTAGCATCAGATAAAACATACACATTAACGATGGCAAGTCGGAATTTCAATGTTCAATGTAATTCAATCTTGTATTTCCTTCTTCCAATCGTTAAATCTCTTTCTGTTACATAACTGATGAGATAACAGACTCCTGGGCCTCCAAAAAGGTTTACATCGGACACAAAAGACGGATCCTTGACTGTTTAGAGTAACACTAATAGTCACGTTTTCAACAAACATCTCCATTCAAGAACGTTTTTTCGTTCAACAAGACATTTGTTAAGAATTCTTACTTTTAATGGTCGATAAATTCTGTTTAGAATTAGAAAAAATTTTATCTATGCCTGAATTTTGATTAATCCCTATTTTTGCAAAGTAGTCTCGCGTGGTTCACTAACCTTCCAATAAGATGGATCATCGCTTGGTAATAAAGATTTCTTTGTCTTATGCTTCGTCTACCTGGTCACTAATCTCGACAGTAACGTAAGAAGTTATGCATATGTTTCCCGATTACCCGCGTTATCGTTATCATCAATGATTTTTGAAATTATTTCAGATTCATCCGCACTCACGACAGATTCATTGGTCTTTGTGATAAAGAATGAGTCTATTCTGGTATTTTAGATAACACTCCATTATCCTTTCTCCCTTTTCTCTTCTGCTATTTAACGGTATTTGCGACCGCTCAACGCGTTTTTCGAACCATTCTTATTTAGGCCGAAAGCTATTGTTACTATAATTTGTTTTATAACAATAATAATTTTGTAACGTTTGTGAACATCAATTATTTACTTTTTAATCTTGCAATAGAATCAATTCAGAAACCGAGCACTTAATGTATGTATCTCGCGCAGGAAGCACGGTAAAGCTTTCGATCCTAAGGCGAACTAAAAAAAAATGCGATAATTTTTAGTACTGAATAACGAGCGCGATGAGAATATTAGGGGCTAGAAGAATTACCGCAGGATGCAGTTAGCGTATGTTGTGATTTATCGCTGTGCCTAGAAATGAGATGATAAGCATGATGAAAGCAGTCTCAAAAATTTAATAGTCATATTAGCGGACGATAGAATAGAAGGTAGCAAGTCTCTAGACGATTCGTTTTTATTTTTTGAACGTGGTCATATAGCAAAATGATTGGTGACTAGTAGATAAGCCAACGCGAGGCGTTCATCGTACAAAAAGAGAGTATGTGAAAGAGCAAATTGCGAAGTTATGAATAGTATATGATAGAACACTCATATATAATCATTGTAGATAATATTACTCAGCTGAGATAGATGTAGGGGTTCTACTGCGCGTAGATATTATAGTATAAAGTTGAATCAGCATTAGTAGTAGATGTTGAAGATTATTTGTTAGTTATACAGTTGGTTAAGATATAGTATAGATAATAAAGGACATGATGGAACGCCACGGCGTAGTTCATAACGGTGGTATTAGTGCTAGTTAGAAGTTATGTATGATAAACGCTGGCATAGTAGTAGGTAATGTGAATTATACGGCTTAGTACGTTCTGATAGATGCTTTATTAGATCATTGCGTTGCAGAGATTAATTGAAGTTGGTAGGCGGTGACATAGCTAGTGTTTAAAGGCAGGATTCGTAGCATAAAATGCGTAGTGAGATGTATTGTCGTCTAGTTAATAATATAATCATTTACGGATAGGCGTGTCAGTGTGTCAGTGAAGAAGTACGAGTTTTAGTGTATGTGTTGGAGTCTGTTCTGAGATAAGTAAGATAGTTTGCAGTGACACTGACGTAATGATATAGTTACTTATATGATCGAGTCGTTGGATGGAATAGGAATAAAAGGACTATTTGTGTGTGGAGTCTATCGTGATGCACGATTGCGGTCCTACATCCCTGTGCGATGTATGTATCACTGAGCGCAGCCGTAACGCGTCACAAAGTTTCGAATAGGACAAGCGTGTAGTAAGAAGGTTTTCTGTCTGTAATTGTTCATCGATTACCCGCGCTTATCGTTATCATCAATTCGATGTTTTGAAAATTATTCAGATTCATCCCACTCACGATAGATTTCATTTGTCTGTTGTTGTAAAGAATGAGTCTAACTTTGGTATTTTCTAGTAACAGTTAGTCGTATCCTTCTCCTTTTCCTCTTCTGCTATTTGTCTAACGGTATTTGGCGCCGGCTTCAAGCTTTTTTCGACATCCATGTGTAATAATCAAAACTGGTCCTAAGTCGACCTCTTTGTTTAAAACAATAAATAAGGTTCTAGCATCAAATACTAACTCACATTATTTAAACTTTATAAATTCTTGATATAATCATTCAGGAACCGGACATGCACTTAGTGTAGTGTCGTTATCAGGAGCCAGAGCACCGTAGGGCTGTTGAAAGAGCCTCAGCAATACGAAAAGAAGAAATATAGTTAGTCACTGCAATATCAGGGCAAAAATGAACTGAAATTAGACGGTTACGAAATCGATGGTGCCAGATGAGATGAAAGATGAAAAAGGCCAAATTAATGTCAAATAGGATAATCTTAACATTTTTATTTTTTAATCATTAGTAATCTAAAAATTCACTTCATAACGCACTCGGTATGATAACAAGATGAGAAAATAAATATATATATAATATAATATGTAGTTAAGGTATATTATTATATATTTTTATATTATATTATTTATAGTTATAAAATAAATTTAGTATAGTATATATATAAGTATATTACATTAGTTAATTATACTGAATATCACGTATTATATATTATATAATATAGTTATTAACTATGCCGCTGTGACTATATATAAGTCAGTGAAATGAATGATGGACGATATAAGAATTAGTTGCCTGGTAGAAATTTTTTCATCTATATGCTTTCTCAAGGTGAATTAACATATTATAAGAATATTTGTTAAACAAATTATTGTCTGCCCTAGGGTCGTGAGAGATATTTGGCCGCCCGTCTGCTAGTGAGAATTTATCCGCCGCTGGCCCAGAGGGCCCATGGGCCGCACTGCGCTTAAAATACGCGCGATGCAATATCTGCAGGGGATGTGAATATTAAGATGCTTTGGGGGAGATTTTCTTTCGTTTTTGTGGGTTTGAGAATGTTTTGTAAAATTTACTCACCTACTAAATTAAGGTAAAATCTGTCCAAAATTTATCTTTCTTTTAACAAATATAATGGTAATTGAGGATTGGTAAAAAGGAGGTTTGCTGTTTTTCCGGGGAAAGGTGCTATAGTACCGTCTTTTTTGCTTTGTTAAATTCTTTTGTGATGAAAAGACTCAGGATAGAAAGTGAATTGAAAGTATGTGGATGTATTTAGTTTCTTGAGTGCTTAGAGAGGGGGAGAGCATATTACGAAAGGTGCAGATGAGAAATAGAGATGGACAGAAAGCTAATTTTTGTGCTGGGAATGAGTTAGTGCAGTGTACTACTAGTTTGTTGGCGAACGTTTGGTTTTTCCTATATATGTCATAATTTGCAAGTGATTGTTTCCATGTGAATTAACGGTATCAGAAGGGGATAGAGTGTTGGAAATCATTTCTTCGTTACTGAACTGAAGGATTGAATTAGAGTTAAATACAGGTTTAGGACATCATGTAGGGCGTTGGTGTTCGTGAAGGAACAGGGAGAACAAAAAAAAGTCATCTACATATAATTCCATAAAGTATTGTTTAATAAAGGGTGGGGAAAAAAATATGATAAAACTTCTGTTAGTATGGGAACAGTGGGGATCCCATTACCAGCTGCCGAAAGTTTGTTGGATAATATTTGCATTAATGAGACAGAAGTTATTTGTGTAATGAGAGATTAGATGAGCTCGTTTTAATATAATACGTAACCGTGAAGGGCCAATCTCTATACAACATATACTTCTTTCATTTTAATGGCAAATATTACAAACAAACTTTCGGACTGAGTATGGGATCCCCACTGTCTCCCATACTCAAGGGAAGTAACATATATATGAACTAACAGAATTTTATCATATATTTTACTCACCCTGTTATAAACAATAGTTTATGGATTATATATCGAGGAACTGGCATTGTTTAGGTCTCTCCTTGCAAACCACTACCCAATGATGTCCTAAACTGTATGTAAGGTACTTTCGATGCCTTCAGTTCAGTATACGATAGAAATATTTCAGTAACAACTCTGTCCCTTTCCTCGATACCTTAATACATGGAATTAACAGATTCATGCAGTTTTACATTATTAGAAACAAATTCGCGACTACGACGATGAGGCGGAGACCATGCGAAGGCGACTGGGATGGGGCCTCGTATAGATTGTCGAAAAGAATTCAAAAAATTATGTCTGAACGATTAGTACATTGGGCTATCTATCATTCCCCAAACACAAAATGAGCTGTTCTGTCAACTCTATTTCTCCGTGCCTTTCGTATATGGCTTAATCTCTCCCCCTCTTCCTAGCACATAGCAATCTAAAATACCTAGTTCCAGACAATACTTTCCAATATCACTTTACTATCCTGAGTTTTTCAATCACAAAAGCATGTGTAACAAAGCAAAAAAAGCAGGTACCTAATAGTGAAGCACTATATTGCTTCGCCGAGATGACAATAATGTAGGCAATGGACTTCCTGTTTGTTACGTAAATTACGATAATTCGAGAAGGTATTGAATAACAGGATGTATAATTACGGAGATGTGTACCGTCTGTAAATAAAGCATGTCAGACTGTCTGAGGAGGTAGAAATGATATTAAACCTCTCATTCCACTCAAATGAAATCACCGAGTTTATGCAATAGAAAACTAATAAGTCATCTCGAACTACCTCACTAATCTGACTGAAAGAGAAAAATGCTCCGCCTCAAGAGGACGTGTATAGCATTTCACGATTCCCGTGCATACTTGCATAAGGAAGAGCTATAGCATTAGTGAGTTACGACCGAGGCTGAAGATGACCGGATATGTAGATGTTGGGTCAAAGAGAGTAAACGGGATACATCCGAATAGTACGCAGATGACGTACGGAATTCACGAAGTGACAGCATGAAATTAGGTCTTTATACTAAGTCAGTACGGCGTACCTAAATGCAGGCAACTTACGCAGAAATGTAGACTGAAGTCCACGAAGAAATATATACTGTAATGGATCAGAAGTAGATCAGTAGTCACGAAGTTTGATGGTCCAGTAGTGACGATCTCGGGGCTTATGTTGATCTGATGATGATAGGCATCGTAGCTAGATGATGTGCGGTGTCCGGGTATGCTGCGATGGCCTCACTGAATCTACTAGTCATCATGCAAAACTCATCGCGGAAATCGACTATAATAGTGAGCTACTTATAATACTTGGTATAGTGACGCAGAGCGGTAATCACTGACATAAAGGCTATGGGATACCCGCGGTCGGGAAGATATAAGGAGTAGATCTTAGTTCACTAGTGCAAAGAATTAGTAATTGATTGCATCTGAGAGGAAGTTAGCTAAAAATACCGTGCTTAGTAGCGAACGTCAGACAATGAAGAGAAATAAGCAGACAACTGAAAGCACCACTTGAACTGATGAAAGATCAAGAAAAATCCGTCCCTAGCCTGAAGAGTCTCGCGTGTCGGGACGAAAAAATTCATGACTTCGACTTTTGAAAATTTATTTCAATAACAAAAAACGTGTCTTTAACAAGTGTTTTATGACATTTCGTGGTACCATATTTCGTAATAAAAGATGAAGCATGTGACAGGGTAATAGCATATCTATAGAAAGAGAATACAAAGGGCTATGCCTCTTAAAGTAAAAATGTATAAATCTTAACGTCAGAGCATTGACGGAGCGAGGTTTAGTGCTCAAAATTATATAGATAGTATATGAGTGAGGTTAGATATAGGAGTAGTGGTACGACAGACAGTAGCAGTGGCTTAAGAGAGGAGGTCGAAGTGGCCTATCGATAGTATCTGATAAGACGAGTGTATGAGTAATTAGATAATAATTAGTCAGTGAAGGAGGCGAGTTAGTCATATAGGACCATGTATTATCTATATGTATAGATATATATATAGTAGAGAGTGAGTTTTTCAGAAGGAGTATTAGGTACATAGGTAGCGACGTAGGAGGATGTGTATGACAGCTAGTATAGATATATATATAATAATAATAATATAGGATTATATATATTCTTTCTATAACATTTTATTGTATGATATTAAGTAGGAATTTCATGGTCTCTTTATCACAGGGTCCAATTGATTTTCTAACAATTTGCTTCGGAAAATATTAGTTAATTGAAAGAATTAATATGTGTGTTGAAAAATTTATTTGTACACCAGCGAAATCTATAAATTATTTATTAATTGAATATTAGTAAGTTAAAACTTTGTTTGCATCGCTAACAGTTTTTAAGACTATTTCGGCGAAGTAGATGCGTTTGACTTACTTTCTAATTTTTAGCTAACCCGGCCCCGCCCCTCGGCCCGCCCGCGGCCCGCCCCGGTCCCGGCCCCGCTAAATTAGAGCAGCCCGGCCCCGGCCCCGGCCCCGGCAAATTCCCGCCCCGGTCCGTCCCTACTCTCGACTGATGAGGGAGGGACTGGTAAATATTTGCTTGCAAGCACTGATAATAATGGAGAACCTTGGCCCCCATGTTTCATGGCCACACATGAAAGGATCTTTCTGTAAGAAGCATCTCCAATGTTTCGTACAGCATCATATAAATTTCACAGTTAGCGAAATATTGAATCATCTTTGCTCAATTTTGAATCGTTTATTTTCAGTTGCAACGTTAAAAACACAAATTTGAACTCGTCTAATTTAGAAGGTAGAAGAAATGTATTGACATTATTCGGGACATAGACTTATCAAATCTAATACATATTTCCAAATACCGCTCTATCGGATCTTTGGTAGGGTTTATTTTGCTGAAAAAGCCACCATCATACACTATATGTTGTTGGCAGGGGTCTGAGTAAAGGCCTTCCACTTTGGCTGAATCTTTTTTTTTTTTTTTTTGTCACGCGAGCAAGCTCCTCGGTTATGCCATTTAAATGGCTTCTAAAGTGGTTCACCTCCTCTAGCATTCTGTGGGTTTCAGCTAGCTTAAGGAATCCTTTATTAGAACTTTTATATATCGAAACTTATTGTTATTATTACACAATGTAACAAAAAAATATATTTTTGTTAGATTTTCTCGTATTTTTTTTTATTTTTTTTTTTATTCAATTTTTTGTGCAGATCCAAATAGTTTTTAAGTTTTCTCTATCGCATCGACCGTTTTATTTTTAGGAACGGCTATAAATAATTATTGGCATCTCTCATTTGTATGGGCCGTTAGGTTAACCGGCAAAAAAAAAAACGCGAGGCGCTGCAGTAAAAGTCGCGTTCCATTAATGTTTTTCTGGGGATGCATGCTTAAGAACTGAGATTTATATATATATATATATATTACTATATATATATATTATACTAATATAATAACTTTTATATATATATATATATATATATAGCTATATATATATGATATATATCATTATATATATATATATATATTATATTATTATATGAATATTATATATTATATATATATATATATATATATATATATATATATAATATAATATATATTTATATATATATATAGTATAATTATTATATATATTTATATATTATACCATTCATTTGTAAGGGGACACAGAACGACTGCCGACTTGTGAGGTGATCAGCGAGTCAGGACGGTACGGCGGCAAGGCGAAGTGGCGGCAACAGTCAATATATTTTTAACTCACTTTGTTCATGGGGTGTTTTTTTTTTGGGTATGTTTTTTTTTTTTTCTCACGTACTTCCTGGGTTGATTTTTTATGTAAGGGATTCACCCATAAAGGGGGTGGGGCCCCCTTCTTTAATTCAGATACGTTAGTTATATTTATTTTTAAGTTATGTATGTATTAGTTTAGTTTATTTGTTTCATGTTCTTTCATTGGACCCTTTTTTATTTAAAGGCAACCAGCCTGTTTGTTTTGTTCGTTGCGTGCCGCCCCTTTGTTTTATAACTCGTCCTTTGTTGAATCTATCGTCATCATTTTCAATCGTCAGGTTTCGTCGGGATGAAAATGTGCAAATTCATCGTCGCTCCGCCATCGTCATGGAAGAGTTCCGTCAAACGTTTTAACAAGCCTTGCATCGTTGTTTATTCGTGGCACAGTCCGAGCAGAAAGACCGAACGCGCCCCGCAATTGGGTGGTGGATCGATTTCTCGGTCGCCCCGCAAATCGCTTGAACTTGTCCCGCAGTACGTAGCATAAGATCACGCACAACTCAAAGACAAAGGTAGAGTGATAAGGACGCATATCCGAGAAATAAGGTCTATACCTTCACCCCCATATCTCTCATATATGCGTAAAAAAAGGAAGAAGAAACGAAAACGAACCGTCCTTCTTTTTTCCAATCCTTCACCCTCCCCATCCCTAAGCCAAGGTTTGTTGAGCTTTAACTAGGAGCTGAGCGACGCCGGAGCGTCTTACTGGAATAGAATGCCTTCTAAATGATTGTTTCGCCTTACTTGGTATCTGAGTTCATTCTGAAAGGATATTTTAACTTTATATACTATAAATATGAAATAAATATAAAAATGGAAGGAATGGTTGGTTTTGCCTTCGAGTTCACGCTTAATTATAGATAATTGACCGTGAACAAAGTTCTAATCAAGCTTGAAGACAATTGGGTTAAAGCGATACCTTTTCATTCGATTTCTATTCTCCCGTTTCAGGCTATAAAAGCATGCAAGGGCTTTTGTTAAATGTAAGAAATCTTTTAACCTGTATAATATATATATATATAATATATATAATTCATATATATATACTAATATATATATATATAGTTAATAATATATATATTATATAATATATGTATTATATTATATACTAGTATGATGACATACCTGAAGATATTCAACTAGGTAGACAGAGGTTTATTATTATATTTGGCTATATATATACATCTATATATGATATATAGTAGTTAAATAAATAAATAAATAGGATATATATATATTATATATATATAATATATATACTATTATATATATATATATATATATATATATTATATATACAGGTGTAATATTATATCAAAGGCATACCTGGAAGAAATTCACTAGGGTAGACAGAGTTTATTGCTATATATTAATACTAGTATAATAATATACATATTATATATAATATATAAATATATTATTATTATATTATATATATATATATATATATCAGATGGGTCAGGTGAGCCTAACTTGTGTAGCAAGAGTTTATATATATTATATCTTATAATATATAATATAAGTATTATATCTATATATATATATATAATATATAATATATATATATATGTTATATTATCATATATAGCTATATATATTATATATATTAATTAAATATATGTATCTATATTTATACAATATGATATTTAATATATATATAATATATATATTATATATATAATTATATATATATCGGAAGATATGCGAAAATATAATTTAATTATTATATAAATCTAAGATATAATAAATAAAGGCGTTGTTATATCAGTGCAAGTGGCAACAGAAAATCCGTTCCGTCACCTTTCCAACTGGAGTAATTTCTTAGAGCTTATTATGTTTTTAAAATAAAGCTAAGGGTTTATAGAAAGTTTTTAAAAGCTTTTTTTTTTTCTTTAATATAACTCTACATTACACATTATCATATTCAATCTTCTTTATAGTAAATCATAGCTAATCCGGTTGACCATATAAACATAATATTACAATGATTAAACCGGCAATCAATAACAAGTCGAAACATTATTTATTTCATAATCTTGAAAGGAAAATCACATATTTCAGCACATATTTATATGGAAAGAACGAAAGGTTTCATCATATTTTCGATTAAATTGAGATAGGCAAGACGTAGGCCCTTCCATTAATAATGTTGAACACGTAAAAATAGCGTTATTAGACATCCCGAGGCAATGAATTTTACTTCTAAATCTAAACAGGAGCCAAGAAATTTCTAAATGATTTGCAATTATTTTATAGGCTATTCAATTATTGTTGGCGTTTTATCTTTTATTTTGATCGCGAAATTTCTAAAGGAGTTCAGAACAGGAGCAAGAATTTCTAAATGAATTCATTATTATTATAGCTATTATTATTGTGGCTGTTTTTTTTTAATTTTGAACTGCGAATATTTTTATATACAAATTCTAATAATTTGTATAGTCTTTTACAGATTTATTTCAGTTATTTATAATCCTAAATGAATAGATGAGGGGTGCAGTTAACCCTACTGTTCAGCCCTATATAATATATATATATGTATATATATAATCTATATAATATATATTATAATATATTAATATAATACTATATATATATATATATATTATATATATATATATATATATTATATAATATACTATATATAATCATATATTTATATTATACCCTCACTACTAGATAAATTTTCAATATTACCGATACAGTTGTAGGTGTTCGTTTATTTATAATGGTCATATATATATAATGACTATATTATATATAATATAGGTTTTATATGATATATAACTATATAATATATAATATTATATATATATTATCTTAGATATATACATATATATATAATAGTATATTATATAATAAATTTTTTATATAGTGGTTAATTATATATATTCATATATATATAATATATAATATAGGTATATATATAGATGTATATATATAGTATATATATATATATATATATATATATATTATATATATATATAGTAGTATATATATATATATTTATATATAAGTATTATTATTTAGGTATATATATATATAATAGTAGATATATATATATATACTAAGTAATATATCATATTATATATATATAATAGATTATTATGTATATTATCTACATTATATTATATAGTACTAAGTATATATATATATATATATATATATATTATATATTTATATATATATTACTAGTATATTATATTAATATATTATATAATATATAATATATATATTATATATATATATATAGTAGTAACGTATAATGATATATAATAATAATATAATTATCATAGGATTTTATATTATAATTATAGCTATATATATATATATATATATAGTATATATATTATATATATATAATATATATATATATAATATAAATATATATATCGTATATATATATGGTTATATATATATGATAAGGTATAATATTATAGTATAATATATATACTGATATACACTGGTAAGTAGTATTTAATATATATATTGCTATGGAGTACACAGTCCATTACTTTGAACTAGTATATAAGTATATAGTATATAATGTATAAAAGGTATTATTCCGCCCCTCTAACACGGAGTTACTGGGTTCCCGTAAAACATCGTGTACGGGAGGATCACTTTCCATTCGCCTTTCGCAATAGAGTTGAGTCTAGAAGCTCAGAGACTTATTAACAGCCCCTTACTTTCAAACTCTCTTGATCCTCTATCTCTGTGTCGTGTCGCAGGTGACCCTATCTCTTTTCTTATAGACATGATTAAAATACAGTTGTTCGTCGAGAGATTGACCTCTCGCGTATCCTCTCTATCCCAACCGAAATGTGTCTAGTGGGACGTAAAGCCATCTGTAAGCAAGATTAGGGGTGGCATGATATTACTCTGGGATAACTATGATTGCATATTGGGAGACGCCAAGGATCGACTCAGTAACGTGATATCTCGTCTTGCTTCTTTTCCAGCCACAATATGTTTAGTTGGGACTGCGATCTCTTTCCTTTATTTTTACTCGCGCAGTGCTTAAATCTTCCTTTAATTAAGTCCCGCTTTAGTCGCTTACTCTGAGGAAGTTGCGGTGTTAGGCTTTGGCGAGGAAGGGTTTTACGTTTTTCATTTATTTAATTTTTTATTTGATTCTTTGTATGTAATTATTTTTTTGATTTGAAAGCCATATATCATTGCTGGATCCTGATGAGTGATGCTACCAGGCCTATTTTGAAAAGTACATTCAGTTCCCGGTGAGTGCGATTACCATAACTTAAGTATATAGATTATACTATAGTATCTTAGAGATCAAAGTACATAAGGTCTGTATAGATATGCATTATATTATCTAATATGGATTGACTATATATACATATATTTAAATACTATTTTTGATAAGTTCAGAACAGAAAAGTATACTAAGAATCCTTCGATTCAAATACCATGGGCCCTCTATAGGGACGTTTTCATGGTACCCTGTGACACTTATATATCGTTATATTAATGGTAAGTTCTGAACATCTTAGCATGAACCACCTGTCAGGTAACCATTATTTTCCATTATTTTCTTATGTAGAGAAATTCATAGCAAAGCTATAATTACACCTAAGTTACGAAAAGTAGTTCCAAAATGATGATACTACATTGAAGCAGTAAAAAGTCAAGGAATTCCATTAGAGACCCAATGGATTGTAAAGAATGAGGATAGATTGATTTCACGCGGAAGTAGATAATGTTCTCTCAAGGGATAAATAACATGGCAGGATACCTATCCTTTCTCCCCAATATACAAAAAAAAAAATAATGAAACTAAACTAGATTAAGAAAAATGTGACAAGACGAAGAGGGGGAAAGAAGAATGGAAAGAAGAAGGGAAAGAAAAGATGAAAAAGAATCAAACACTTAATTTAAGCAATATCTGTGCCCATTTCGTGGAATCTTCCAATATATAGTATATATATATATATATAATATATATATATTATATATATATATATATATATATATATTATATATATATATTATATATATATATATATATATATATATATATATATAAACCATTAAATTTTAATAAGATCGATTTAAATTCAGTAGATAAATGATTTTTTTTATTATTAAATTTAATAATTCAATAAAAATGAAAATAGATATTTGAAAATTTTAAAATGTAATAAAAATATAAAGAAATATTTAATGAAGAAAATATTTATATGTTAATATAATTTTTTTTTTAAAGTGTATGAAATACAAAGATCATATTTCTTTAAAGACGAGATTTGAAAGAAAAAAAATATTCAATTAAAAATATCACCTTTGCGAAGAACGAAATTAAAAATAAAAGCAGAAGAGAAAAATGGTGAACGAGAATAAAAATTATGTGTGTATGAACGTCTGTGTGTTTGTGTATGAATGGTGTGTGTATGAATATGTGTATGTATATCTGTATTTATGTGTAAAAAGTTGCGTTTTGAGTGAGAACGTCGTGTGATGTGTGGCTCTGTGGGTGTGTATGGAGGTCTATGCATGTTAGTGTGTGTGTATGAATGTCTGTGTGTGTTTGTGTGTGTATGGAAGTGTGTATGAATATGTGTTAGTATCTTTGTATTTATGTGTAAAAACGTTGGGTGTATGAGTGAGAACGTCTGTGAGTGTGTTTGTGTGTTTGTGTTTGTGTGTGTATGGGTGTGTATGAATATGTTAGTATCTATGTGTAAAACCTTTGGGTGTATGAGTGAGAACGTCTTTGAGTGTATATGTCTGTGTGTGTGTGAATGTATGTGTACTTCTGTGTGTAAGGGTGTGTGAGCATGTGTGTATATATGTGTGAATTTCAATATGTGTATGCAAATATTTTTGTGTTCGAAAGTCTACATGTATATAAGTATTTAACTCAGAATCTTAGCATAATACATAAACAAAGCAATAATGCTGATATCAAGTTATGAGTTTATAATGGGAATTATTTGTAAAAAGCTTGACGCTTTTGGTGCATATAATTAATTAACTATAAAAATAGAAGCACGAACTATTTAAAATAAAATTCCTTAAATTAGATACTCTGATCTTGAAGTGAATTAGAACTATTTTCTATAAAATTTATTCTTTCTTTATATATTCTTTATTATTCTTATTATCTTTCATTCGTTCTTTCTTTGTCCTTTCGTTATTCGTGTTTATTTTTAGTTTTACACTCCAATGTATGTTATATATCTATATATATATATATATATATATATATATATAGATTGCTTACATCTTTTATATACATATATTTTTATATATATATAAATATATATATATATATATATATATATATATATATATATATATATATATATATATATATATATAAAATCTAAATCATACATTAATATAAAAAGGAATAAAAACATATTTTAATTATTATCTTCCAAGATTTATTTATTTATTATTTATTTATTTATTTATTTATTTATTTACTTATTTATTATTTATATTTATTTATTTAATAACTAATAAATTCTTATTTATCTAATATTCATTTTTTATTTATATTTCACTTATTTACATTGGTTATTTAAAACCTTTCAACATATTTATTTAATATTTATTTATTTATTATTTATTTATTTATATTTATTTATTGAAGTTAGGCAACAAAAAATTCGCGAAAGTTACCACGATAAAACGCGGAAACGGTTAAAACAATCAAATTGACTGAACGAAGCACAAC
>JABUQX010133129.1:7500-13999 GCA_015478945.1 Trachelipus rathkii | reverse complement strand
CAATTGTGTGCTTCGTTCATTGGAAGATTTGGGTGTTTAACCGTTTCATTATCGTGAAACGCTTTCGCGTTCGTTTTCGCTTCAACTACACTGCTATTTGCTTTTTATTGTATTATTCTCATTATTATTATTATTATCAGTATTTTCATTATTATTATTATTATTATTATTACTATTATTATTATTATTATTATTATTATTATTATTATTATTATTATTATTATTATTATTATTTTTATTTTTATTCTTATTATTATTACCGCTTTTATTATTATTATTATTATTATTATTATAATACTCCAGTAAGTCTTTTTCTTTTAACGTGCGATTTAAAGGGCTTAACCCTTCCACAAAGGAATTCAGAGAATTCCATTCACTAAACTCCTCCTCCAGTTGTAATTCCGTTTCCATGGTATTTTGTTTTGGCCACGCCCACTCCCCATCTTCTATACAAGCTAGTTGCAATTGCAAATCCCCAGCCTCTATAATCTTATCTCTTTCGTTAGCCAATTCTGTCAAAATTATCGCCAATTTATTTTTAGCCTTAGAGACCAATTTAAACTCAATGTCAAAATTTGCAATGGTGTTTAATAAATTTATTTCCCGAATATTATGAACTTTTTCAGCACTCTTTTTCGTATAAGCCGTGATTAGCCCACTGTTGCTGGTACAAATACTGACTTTCCTATTTGCAATTAAATAAGCGTATTTTTGTAAACTGTTATTGACGCATAATAATTCCTTAACTAACTGTGGTAGTGCCACCTCCACCTCAGTCAATAGGGCACTGTGAAGAGCGAAAATTTTCGTCTGATCATTTTCTTCTCCCATCAGTGCGCTAGCTATTGTGAACTCACTCACCTTCGTGTATAATAGTAACTCAGTTTTTTCATCAGGGAATGACAACAGGGTGGCACTCACCATTGCCGCTTTAGCTTCTTGAAACGCCCGGTCTGCTTCCATCCCCCAGGAAATCCTTTTATTGGAGGCGGGTTTTCCCTTCAACATCTTTGTTAGGGGTTGCAACAATTGGGCCGCTCCGACTATGTTGATTCGGCAGAAGTTATATAGACCGAGAAAAGCCCTAAGCTGTTTGATAGTTGTAGGTTTTGCAGCATTCACCACTGCATTGATCTTTTCCTTGCTAGGCCTAACGCCCTTCTCGCTAATGTTGAAACCTAAGAAATCTGTTTCTCCGACCGCCAGTACACATTTTTTTGGGTTCATATAAATTTTCATATACCTTAATCTCTCTAAAACTTTCTCCAACATTGCAACATGTTCTTCAAGAGTCGAACTGGCAATTAAAATGTCATCTAAATAAACAAAAACATTCCTTAAATCTCCAAGCAAGATTGACATGAAGCGCTGGAAGGCACTAGAAGAACACTTATGTCCTTGTATTAAATAGTTAAAACTGTAGTTACCAAAAGGACAAGTAATGGTGAAATATTTCTTTGTTTCCTCGCTTATTGGCACGTTATAGTAAGCTTGCCGAACGTCTAGCCTTGTCAATAACTTGCAATTTTGCAATTGCAATATGATATCTTTAATCTTGGGCAGAGTAAAATTGTCGGAGGTTGATCTCTGGTTTAATAATCTCAGATCAACGACTAAACGAACTCTTCCGTCCGACTTTGGCAGAAAGCTAGTTGGAAAACCCCAATTGCTTCTCCCCCGCGAAATGACCCCCGCGTCCAATAATTTATTGATTTCCCCCCTTGCTCTCTCAAAAAGATGTGGAGCTATGCTTCTACTCCTCAATTGTATCGGCGAGCCATTAACATTCACATGGTATGGGTAGTTTGCCGCTAACTCGCATAAAATTTCTTCTTTTAAGGGGCACTCTTCTCTCTCCTCCCCTCATCAACAATTACCCAATCTTCATAGTACAATCCTTACTCCCCCCTCCCCCCTCCCCTATAGTTTCATTACTATCAAGTCGTGACTGAGCGACGAAGTTGTTCTCACAGCTGTCAAAATAAGCCCCGCCCCCTTTTCTCCGGTACTTTGTACAGATAAAGCGCCATCTTTTGAGTTGATCATTCTTTAAATTTAAATTAGGTGCTTCATAAGGATTTAAGAATAAGACTTGGTACTTCCTAATTAAATTATTAACTAATTCGTATTCGCAAAGCGGTATATTTAAAGAGACAGCGGCCAGAGGGAATATAGAATTTCGTACATGCTCCGAAAAATCAAAAGCCTCATTACTAAGAGAAATACTACGTTTCGTGCTGGGATCCAATAAATAATGGCACCTAAAGTCTATGATGAACCCGTGTTTTTTGAGAAAAGGCATGCCTAGGACATTGAATTTAATATCTGAAGCGTATGCATGCAAGTCATAAGGTCTGCCTAACCCCAAGTCAATTTTAGTCATTATTTTTTTATAAATATGGATACAGCCTCCGTTCGCGGCCCTGGCACTCCCAATCGGGGCCTCCCCCTTATCCAATTCAGTAGCAATTAAAAGGTCGAGGCAACTCCCACAGTCTAGTAAATAAGTCTCATTGTTAGTTGCGTCCGAAATATAATACAATTTATCAAAAACTACTTCTTTAACAGCTGCAACGATTTTAGTTGAGTTGCCAGAAACTTCCACCACAGCATTATCAGATAAGTCACATGCATTATTTCTTAAATTTAATGATCCCTCATGCTTATCGGAAGGAGAAGAACCTCCTTCATCTCTAAAACTAATACAATTCATTTTTAGAAAGGGAATTTCACCCCCTTCATTAACTACAAATTCAATTTTATCATTATTTTTATCAATAAGTATAGATTCACAAGTCAGAATCGCCTCCATTCCCGCCTTCTCCCCAGTGACTGGGGTAGGGGGATAGGTTGACTCCGTCGGGGGAGGCAGCGACTCATTCACAAAGCTATTGTTTTCAAAAGTTACAGCGTTATTATTTTCAATACAATTATAAGAATTTACAAAACCGTTATTGCCATCACTATGACTATCATTCTAATTCTACAATCACTACTATTATTATCGTCATTATTGTTATTAATCTCATCATGCATTGAGTTACAATTAAAAGTTGAAGATGACTCTACCCCTACTGACTTCTTCATGGTTGACTCGTGTGGGGAAGAGGTTGACTCACTAGAAGTCCCTCTCTTAGCCATTTGAGTCATCGTTTCACCGTTAAAATTTTCGATTTCAGATGCATTGTTAATTACCCGCTCCTGCCTCTGATTATTTTCACAAGTAAAATTTCTATTCCATTTAAATCTATTAATATAATTAACATTTCCATCATACCCACGATTAACATAATTGCAATTATTACTAAAATATCTATTACTATTATGGCCAGTAAAATTTGCATACCCATTATTATTACAAAAATTATTATAATCAACACGTGCATCATTATCATAAACATTACTGTTATGATCAATATTTTCATTACTATGGGGATTATTATTATAAGAATTGTCCCTATTATAGTTACTGTAATTTCTATTATTATAATTATGACTATAATTTCTATTATGATTATCATTATAATAATGTCTTCTACTATAGTTAAAATTAATATTTCCCCGCCCAAAATTAGACTTATTCATACAAAAATTGCAGGGTAAACAATTACAAGGATTTCTACTCACAGAAGCGTTATTCCCCCACAAATTTACCCCTATGGCCCGGGAGTCGCCTCACGGACCAGCCTTTCCATTTTTTGAAATGTTGACGTTCTGTTGTGGGGGTGGAGGAGTTGCCGGGGGTTGCGATATCAAGGTGTACATTGGACAATATCGACCCTCACATCGAAATGAACGGTGCAAGAATTTCTTATGAAACCTACAAAGGCCTTCTGTACTAGGGCCAGCAGCAACGTTGTTATATGTTGAGCGGTTGAAATTCCTTCCTCTTGAATTTTGATCATTATTGGGGGTGGGGGAGTTCTTCGCATTCTGACACATTGTCTTAGCGAGCTCTATGACGCTCTTGGCTAGTGATCTCATCTCTTCAGCTGACTTTTCATGAGAGATTATCAGTCGACTTATCTCCCTCTCTTGGGTCGAAGTCTCTTTGTTGGGTGGCTTGGTGACTTTCTCTTCTGCTGGTCGTACGGCGTTCACAGATTGCCATTCGTTTCTCCCCCCCGCGGGGGATTGGCGAGCTCCGTTTTGGGAAAAAAATTTGTTAAAAATGTCGTCGGCAATTTCAATTAATTCCTCAAAATCATGGTTCTTCTCCGTCGTCATGAGGGAGATCTGTAACTGCTGAGGTAATCGTAAGAGAAAGAGTTCTCTAATAAATTTTGCATCGTTGTCAGTTATTGAATCGAAGCTGCATAATCCGAGCATTTCTTTTATTCTAACTGCGTAGTCGGATGGGAGCTCTCCTTCCCTCATTCCTGATCGAAAAACTTCTATCTGCGCTCTTAGCGATGGTGCATAGAGTTTTTCTATTACCCTTACTAGTTTAGTATAACAATCGTCTTTTAGGGGAAGCTTCAACGAATTTGTAATCTTGCTTGGTAATTTTGATGCCAGTAACCTTACCCTCTCCCTTTGATCGATGATTTCATTAAGGTTGAAGATCATTGTCGTCTGCCGAATCCACTCTAAGGCATCAAATTCGTTGAAGGGGGGAATAGCATTGAGGGGGAGATTCTTCTTTCTTCCTTTTCTCCCTAAGAGAGTGGGGGAAGGGTGACTCTTCACCAGGTTTGTTGCTTCATACTCTTCTTGGATCTCGTTTTCCGATTCTGTTTCATATTGTGATGCGTCACCTTCTTCATTTACTCCTTCGGTTGGGGGGACTTCTGGGGGAGTGTGATGGGGTCTTGATGATTGAGACCGAGTCACAATAGCTATGTTGTTTCTCTTCGTTTGAACTCTGGGAGATTTTCTTTTTAGACTCGGCATTCTTAACGGTTTTTTTTTTTTTTTTTTTTTGTTGTTTAGGGGAAAGTTTTTAGGCCTATTGGGATAGGGTTTCTTGTTTCACTGCTTTTTCGGGGAATTTGAACTTTCTTTTTTGTGTTGTTTTTTGTGTGTGTTTGTGTTTTGAATTGGCACTTTTTTTCACTTCACTGTCTTAATTAGGCACTGTTTGAATTAATTCACTGTTTGACACTCTTCACATCAGTTAGGTAGGGGAGTTCAATGTCACTCTGAAGGTTACCATTCTTTGTATTAACCCTTGAAGAGTTGAATACAGTGGTAATAAAAAGGGGTAATTACTTTTTATTTTTATTTCTAAGACTAATTAAATCAGGTAGTAAATAATTGTATCAATGTTTAAAAGTTAACACAATGGGCCAGTTCACAGTTATTAATAACATTGGTGAAGGTTAACATCATAATTTTTATAATCAAAACACAATCCTCCGGTCTTTCAACGAGCCGAAGCTTAAAATGCGACCTCTCTTCTTGTAACAATCAGGCCTTACTGACTTATTTTTTCTCGGATGCCAGGCATTCTCCTTGAGCGTCACCGTCCAGTGACTCACTCTCACAAAAATAGTGCCATACAAAAGGTTGTTAAATATTTTTCATATATAATAAAATTAATAGTAAAATTTGATATACAGAGCTACTATGAGAGGTGTACATAATTATTGTGAGGCAAGGAGAAATCCTGCCTTCACATATATATATATATATATATATATATATATATATCTATATCTATACAATAATAACTATATATATATATGCATATATATCTACTACTTCTTTATATATATATATATATATATATATATATATTTGTAAATTTAACATGTTTAAAACATGATTCTTGTTTCAAGCTCTTGAGGATTTCATTTTCTACCCATCGATGCCACATTTCAAAAGATTATAATAAAACTCATTTGTGGAGTGTGTGGCCACAGCATCAACCAAGCTAGAAGGCAATGACTGTAAACTAAGTGATGATGTTTATATTTGGAAAAATATGAATATGGAGCTAGAACAGCTTAATCCACCACTCAACAGACAAGATTTATAGCAAAAGTAAAAAGGAGGTATCATCAGGCTGTAACAGAAGCTCACTTATTGGCATATATTTTTAATCCAAGATATCAGACCACAGTACTTCCAGAGGATGAGTATTCAAAAGCAGTGGAATTTATGGAATAAAATTAAGAGCAAATTTTCCTCCATTTCATAAAAGTTACCTATTTGATGAGTCTCTGTTGTCAGCAGTGACTCCTTCATCTTGGTACAGATCTCTCAAAAAAAATTAGATGAGAAGGTCATATATAAAATAATAAACATATTGTCAGCAACTTCATCAACTGCTAATGTTGAAAGGGTATTTTCAACTTTTGGACTTGTGCACAGCAACATTAGAAATAGGTTGAGAACAGCTAAAAGCAGGGAAGTGGATTTTTTTTGTATAATTGTTAATGATAATTTCAGTTTCGACTTTTAATGATGAATCTCTCTCTCTCTCTCTCTCTCTCTCTCTCTCTCTCTCTCTCTCTCTCTCTCTCTCTCTCTCTCTCTCTCTCTCTCTCTCTCTCTC
>JABUQX010133128.1:0-15000 GCA_015478945.1 Trachelipus rathkii | reverse complement strand
GGGAAACAAGCTGATAATCTATTGATTATGATGTTACCACATTACTATTTGGTGTTTATTCTTACCAAACTATTTATGATAGCTAAACATATTAAAATAATTAATTTCGAAATAATCAAATTTTACTAAATTAATATATTTTATTTATATACTATTTGTCTCAATAAAATAAATTATAAAGAAAAACTTGCCTCTCGAACATCTAATTTGCCTCTGATAAAATATTCCTGAGCCTCCTGGTACATCATATGAGAAAATTTGATAAATCCTGCTTTCTGAAATACTGTCTGAGAAAAGGCTAAAAACTTTTCATCACTCATTCCTGCGCCACCACTGTGTTCTGTTAATTCGATAGCTTCATCTATACTTTCGTTCTCAAGAAGAGCCTTTAAATTGAAACAAAAAGTATTAAAATATTCCATAACTGATTTTTTTACAATCACAAAAGAGTGCCCAATTTCAATTAAAACTCGTGACTTAGACTGTATTAAGAATACTCACCATAACTTGAGATGTCCAGGGTTGAGGCATAAGACAATAAAGAGAAGAATCAGTCGTTATGTAAAGCTGCCCATCAAAGTTACCCATCAGGGTTCCACCACTAAGTAATAATGTTTGCTTGTGTTGTTGATCAATTAAACTTTGGAAAGTGAAATATAAATAAATATTTATGAAAAATAGCTTTCAATAGAATAAGTTAACAAATCTATTAATTCAGTATATAAATAAATGAGAAAATATAATGCAGAAAGAAAATGAATATTAAGGAAATAAAGATAAGAAAAAAGAGAGCAAAGGAAGGGATAAAATCATTAAAATTCTTATTACCTATATATACGAATGAAGCTGTTTGTTAGTGTAATGATATATGGATGATAATAAGACAATGCAATAACTCCTTCACTCCACTGTATCGGAGGTCTTTCAGATGTACCAGCGGAAGTCACAAACATTCCAAGATTTCCGGGGCCTCTAACGAGGAACTCTTCCTGCAAAGCATGAAGTTTTACATTAGAATTATGACACGTTAAATTAAACATGATCTAAGAATATAGCTTCTAGCCCTTTCACAAAATTGCAGATATGAAAAATCTCCATAAGGCTGCTAAAACTGATATACAGTAACAAATATTCTGATTCATCTCATATCTAGAAAGGTTTCACCAATCTTATTCCTAAACGAAAAGCAGAGAAAAACAAAACTGATTAGATTTTTGAAATTGACTTAAAACAAAATTCATATCTTATTAAACGCTCAAAGATTTACAAATATATTAATTTCACTTGCTAATTTCTATCTTGCAAAAAAATACATCCACAGTTAACATTATGATAATTCAATTCATCTGACTCTTTTTTCCTCAAATGGATAATTCCGAAGCAAAGTTCAAACATTTCAACTTTTTAGGTATTCCCACATTTCTCAATTTCTTGTTTTACGAACCTTAGTCAAGAAATTAACTTTCACTAGTTTTTTTTCCTATGATTAAAGAATTTTTATTTTTATAGATGTATAAATTTAAAAATGTTATATGAAATAAAAAGAAATTGATAAATAATCCCTTCATCATTTACTTCTTATCAATGATTTAAATAAAAATAATTATTTTAAAAAACTAAAACAAAAAAAATAACTACTAAAGAGATAAGACTAAGTTACTTTTGAGATTCTTTTTATAAGCGGGTAAGTCGTAGATGAATCACACGGAAAGAGGTCTTGGGAGAAACTAGATTCAACGTTGTATATGCAATATTGAGTGTGTCCAGCTACACAAACAAATTTCCCGTCCATTGCCATATTGATAGGAGGATCTTGAGTACTAATTTCTTTGAGTAAAGTGACTCTTTCTTCATGGAGGGTGCATAGCTGCAAGCTCTTCTTTTTTCCAACGCAAAACTAAGAAAAAAAGAGAAAAATTTAAATGTAACGTTCTGACTTCTCGCACTTGTGAAACAACAAATAAACTACATTAACAGTTTCACCTTTCAAGATACAGTAAATCTTGGTTTGTCAAACTAACCAAGAGAGAAAAGTTGTACCCAAGGCCTCCTCTCCCTCTATCCTTACGCTTGGCATTATAATTCTTAAAGCTGATTAAAGTATCCTCAGTTTTGCAGCAGAAATTATTGTTTGTTCAAAATATTAATGTAAGAACTTGCATACCATTGAGTTAAATGCCTAATCGATACAATCGTAAAGCATGACTACTTTTGTTAATAATTGTTTTGAGCGAGTGAATAATGAATATTTAAAAAAAAATAAAAAATGGTGTACCATTTAGTAAAATAAAAATTGATGGTAATTATAATTTCTAACTACTTAAATATACTGCACTAAGCAGCACTATAAAAAAAATTACAATCTATAAAAAGTATTCAACAACATTTTATCTTTACTGATCTGAAGTAAATTTTATGACAATTTCATTTTAAACGTTAAATATAATACAGATGCAATTGTTGAGTGCTGGCAAAAAGTTCATATTGTTCCAAATTTTTGTGACTTAAATCAAAATAAAATAAATTAAGGTCTAATAACCCAATGCCGCTAAACAATTAGCAATTTACCGATTAATCAGGCACAATTTTTTGGCAGACTAATGACTGTTTCAGAACCATGTTAAATTGCATGTTAATATTACATTTACAAAAAGTGAATATCAGCATGATAATATTATATTTCTCAACTTCATCATAATGTTTAATGCCGAAACTGTAAAACTATAAAATTTATTAAGAATATACCATTTATGTCACCAAGTATTGTTTAATTGCACTTTAAAACAAATAATTAAGATGATTAAGATAAACCCATGTGTAACTGCCTTTATATAAGTGATCATGCAATAACTAGAGGAAATGCAGAGAAAATTTACAATTTCTGATAAATCACCTAAAAAAAAATATTTTTCTAAGAAAATGGCAGAGCAAACAAAATCTTAAGGCAAAGAGTCTGAAAAATTTAAAACGACAACTAGTGAGGCATGATTTTCAAGAACAAATAACATGCAAGAATGTTAAAACACAAGCTGTTCTGGAGAAAGTACTAAGAAAAAATAAAAGAATGTCAATGATGAAAGAACACAGGAGATTCATTTTTAGATTGGATTGGAGAAGTGATAGCTATTGACTTGGAACCCCATAAATTTGATGTTACATTCAACAACAACAACAAAAAAAAAAAAAAAAAGGAAAAATGTAGAGTAAAGTTTTAAAACATTTACTGTATATTACCATAACTAGTTACAATATTTCAAGTGGAATATACTTCACTAAAACCTTTATTTTTTGCATATTTCAAAAGACAAAGATAAAAATTTGAACTTCAGATCAAAATCCCTAATACACTTCTTTAACAAAAAAATTCCCCTAAGAAGAGCTCCGTTACCAGACTTTCACACAGGTGTATGAATCAGTAAAGTATTAATAAAGCAGGGCTTTCCAAGAGTCATACTCTGCATCTCATAGAAAGGAAAACGATCACCTCTGTCACAATATAATAAGCTGTCTATTGAATTCTCATAGCAACTTCAAACAATGCTGCTTGGGATGCAATGACTCCAATTGTGAATTCACTGTTGTCGTAAGTCGTGACAATGTCAAAATGAGTTTTATGTTATAAAAAAGAAAAACCTATGCTTTATTGCAAATAAATGACATTAAAGATGTTGAAGAAATAATCAATTGTATTTTGAATGCTTGTACTGTTAAAGGTTTCTGTTGTAGCTTCTATATTCTTATGCATACTAATATTGATATGCGAGTCACAAAATATACTTATACTTATGATAAAATCTGAGTAATTTTTGATGTTGAGATTTTAGACAATCTTGAATCATTCAATGAGGAATACGTCAACTTAGATCATGGCATCAAAAAGCTGCAGTTAACTAGCGTTGAGAAAGCTGACAAGCATTACTGCTGTTAGTGACAGCTGTAGTTGTCGATAATTTTTCATTTAGTCAGCTTGCCAAAATATTAAGACTACAAGGTAAAGCAACTGATATTTAATTTTCAATATAGGATTTTTTGGAGTCACCTAGTTCGAAAACAAGTACATGATTTGGTCAAACCAATGAAAATCATTTAATTCAACACCAAGTTTTGCTGAGACAACGATATTGTCAACGGTCTCAAATTTAATTCTTCATTTATAAAATTAAATAAAATAAAAAAAAAAAAAGTTTTCAAAATTATCTAATTTTATCAATAAGAATTTACATTATCTTTCTTAATTATCCCTACAAATCCAAACAGAGAGGGGTAGGGTGCGCAACATGCAAGGAAACAGAATAGGTAATCTTTCTCACTTGTGTTAATTATTTCAATTAATTAATTGTGTTAATTACACATTCCTTCCTTCAAACACTCTAAATAACTCATTTCATTGTAACATTTTTTTACACCTCTATAAAGAGCAAATTTCCAGAGAACTTAAAAAAAAGTAATTAATATTCTAACACCATCAAAATCATGCCACCAAGGATGTTATTCTACATCAGGGAGTAGAAATAAATTAGAAAACGTCTACACTGTAAAAATTAATAAAATAGGAATAAGAAATACTGTACATCGGAATTAAATATAAAAGCGTATTTGAACTTTCATTTATGCCAAAAGGGGAAGTAGAAGTATATCATAAGTACCTGTAAGGTAAATGGATCAACAGCATTTGGATTTTCGTTGATGCAAAATGTAAAGACATTCTTCACTTTGGGTCCGGAAGTAGACGCTAAAACATCCGCATCGAGCAGATATAGATTTGAATCGGATAGAACCAACAGACGACCCAAGGCTGATGCTGCCTTAATGTTTATAATCGGTTTTCTCTAAACAAAAAAATATATATATATTGTTGGAGCAAAGGTTGTTGCTGGTTGTATATATATATTATATTATATATTATTGGTGAAGAGTATATATAGCATATTGAGTTAGCTGGTTGAAGGCTGCCAGGCATATAAAGAAGGCTAAGGTTATTGGCTGGCTACATATATAAGGTTATTGGTTGTTATATATTGGTTATATTATATACATACATTATTATATATATTATTAGCAATAGTTGAAATGAAGAATAGCGAGTTGGTTACTAATATTGGTTATATACATATACATATATGGTTAGCTGATATTATTGGCTGCTGGCTATGTTATTGGTTATTACATGGCTGGCTACATATACAGTTGTTAAGAAGAGCTATAGCAGAAGGTTAAGCTATACATATGGGTTGTTATATTAGCTGCTGTTAAGTTGTTAGCATATATATATATATATATATATATATATATATAACAGAACGACCGGTGGCGCAGGAGGTTGAGTCGCTGCCTCTTATACGAGAGGACGTTAGCGCTGGTTCAAACTCCGGGGCGCAAAGTTGGAGTTTTTACTCTCCATACTCCAGTGCTTAACAATAAAACTCGACTGCGAACACGTACGTTGGGTGGCGCTGGCTTGGGATACGGTCTTAAAAAGTTTGATTTCTGTGGTCCCTCCTGTGCTACCCCTGCATAGGGATCACAACGTCAAAAGGTAGTTTTTTTATATACATATATTATTACATATATTATTACATATTATTATTATTACTACATATATTAGAAAGAAGAAGGCTGCTGGTTGCTATGTTGTTGTTACAAGCTACTATTGCTGCTGCCATATTGCTGTTATTGAAGAAGTAGCGATATACAAAGGTTATTATTATTATTGCTACATATACATATACATATATACATATATTATTATATATATATATTATTATTATTGATATATATATTAGTTGTTATTATTATTACATATACTAGTAATATACATGGTCTTTGTGTGGCGAATCCAAATAGAGTTTAAGAGGATGGGTAGAGAGAAATTCCGCTGAGGGCACTCAAAGAAAGAAGGGGTTTGAAAATGAACGTGTAGATAAGAGTAAGGTTATATGGCTAGAGGTGGGACAATCCTGATGCGGTTATGCTAGATGAAAGCAGCTGAACAAGTGTCTTGAGTTTAAATATTTAGGATATTTGTTGGATGAAAGGGGAACGATGATGCAGAGTGTAGTGGTGAAGGATGCAGAATGACAGGAAGGTGGCTTGGTGCAATTAAATCGTTGGCGTGACTAAGTCTTGGAGTGCACTAGGGTCTTACATGAGGATATGTTGTTACCTGTGTTAATGTACAGTAGTGAGACTATGGTCTGGAATAAGAGGTATAAATCTAAAGTACAATGTGTTCAGATGGACAATCTTAGGGGCGTGTTAGGTATAAGAAGAATTGATAAAATGAGAAATGAATGTGTTACAGAGTTGTGTGGTGTGGAGAAAGGGGTAAATGAGAGAACAAATGAAAGTACGTTGAGATGGTTTGGTCATGTGGAAAGGATGGATGATAGTTGATAGTTGTTGCGTGATGTATAGTGGTGAGTAAAAAGTGGAATCGACCAGCTGGGGAGACCGAAGAAAAAGTGGGATTGAGTCAGTAAAGGAATGCCTGAGGAGAGAAATGAGTTTGGTAGAGGCGAGAAGAAAGGTGCATAATAGGATTGAATGGCGGGGTTTTGTGAGGGGGTATGGTTGTGGCCCACTTGACCAAGGGATGAAATTCACATTGAAAGTACGTTGAGATGGTTTGGTCATGTGGAAAGGATGGATGATAGTTGATAGTTGGTTGCTAGTGGTCGCTTGTGATGTGAAAGGGGGAATCGAACAGCTGGGAGACCGAAGAAAAAGTGGATTGAGTCAGTAAAGGAATGCCTGGAGGAGAGAAATGTGAGTTTGGTAGAGGCGAGAAGAAAGGTGCATAATAGGATTGAATGGCGGGGTTTTGTGAGGGGGTATGGTTGTGGCCCACTTGACCAAGGGATGAAACCCACATTGACGAGATGCCATAATGAGGGTCCATCGAGGTCCCCTGAAGCTCTAGGGTGGATTTTCTGACTGTGATGAGTTCTCACTAAAAGGAATAAAGGGGGCGGTAAGGCTGAGTTTTCTTTTCGACTTGTGTCATATTCTTCTACTACTTTTCTGTTTCCAGTGCATATCACGCACCTTACCCCAGTCTTGGGGAGAGAAGGTGGATGATATATATGCAGAGTAGTTAGTAAGGGTTATGTTATATGCCATATATATATGTTATAGAGTTAGGGCAATATATAGCAGCGCTAAGCATATATATATAGAGCAGCAGCCATACTAAGGTTTGATGTTATATAGTTATAGTATATATATATATATATATATATATATATATATATATATATATATATATATATATATATATGGTGAATCTGAAGAGTTTGAGAAGATTGGTAAAGAGGTTTGGCAGGGTGTGTAAAAGGAAGGGTTTGAAAGTAAATGTAGGTAAGAGTAAGGTTATGGTAGTGAGTGATAAGAGTCTGCAGTGTGGTCATGTTAGATGGTGAGCAACTGGAACAAGTATCTAGTTTAAATATTTAGGATATATGTTGGATGAAAAGGGGAATGAATGATGCAGAATGTAGTAGGAAAGTTGTGAATGGTAGGAAGGTGGCTGATTAGAAAGAAAGAAACAAGTGGGGAGAATGAGGAGTGAGAAGTTAAATGAACATGTTTATAAGCAAAAATGTGAGAGCGCTTTGCAAATAAGTCAGCTGAATGCGAACAAGATGAAACTGAACAAATGTGGACGAAATTAAAGGAAGCATCTGTTAGTAGTGCAAGAGAAGCATGAGGGTGTGGCAGAGTAAGTGAGAATGGCAATAGTGAATCGTGAAATGAAGAGGAGATGCAAGAGGTAAAATGTAAAAAAAGAGGCGTGGTTGAATGTGCTAAAAGCCAATAATAAGGTTTCGAAAGAAAGGTGCATGGAAACATACAGGGAGGAAAAGAGAAAATGAAGTTTGAAATGAGGAAGAATGGAAACTTAAAAGGGGAATAAGAAGTTTTTCAGGAAGGAAGTAAGAAAGAGTAAGAGGAATCTACATAGAGTGAATAAGGATGATGTTTTCGTGACTGATGAGATAGACGTGAGAGGAGGAGGTAATAGGTAGAGTGTGGGAAAACTGAAGAATGGTAAATCAGCAGGCATAGATGGAATTTCTGGTGAAATGATCAGGAATGGAGGTGAAATTTTGATTGACAGGATATGGAAGCTGCATAACAAATTATTTATAGGTGAAGTTTCGGAGAACTGGAGAAGAGAAGTGATAGTACAGTTTAATAAGATATGGGTGATAAAGGGAACTGTAGAAACTATAGGGAAATTAGTTTATTGAGTATTTCAGGATAGATATATGCTGGTATTTTGATTGAAAGAGTGACTGACTGAGACTCTTATTGTTGAAAAACAAAGCACATTTAGAAGTGGTAAAGGATGTGCAGATCAAAAAATTTTATTGAAGCAAATGAATAAGAAAATGGGAAAGAAGAACAAACTGATTTTATGTTTCATGGGCTTACAACAGGTGTATGACAGGATTAATTAGAAAGCTCTGTGGCAGATGTTAATGATATGTGGTGTTGCTGGTAGGCTTCTGAATGGAATCAAAAGAATGTATGTTAATAGTTAAGGTGGTGTAAGAATAAATGGAGATTATGGAGTGGAGAGTGAGTGGTTTGATATTAATAATGGAGTGAGGCAGGGATGTGTTATGCCTCCATGGCTATTCAATTTGTAAATGGATGTGGTGATGAGAGAATTAAAAAAGGATTTAAGGATCTGGAGAGGGTGTTAGAATGTTGGAGAATGGAAGAGTGGAGGGTGCCTTGCTTACTGTAAGCAGATGATTTGATTTGCTGTGGTGAATCTGAAGAAAGTTTGAGAGGATTAATAGATTGATTCGAAACTAAATGTAGTGAGTGGGTGAGGAGAGTCTGTAGAGTGAAATCATGTTGGATGGTAGGCAATTGGAACAAGTATCTAAGTTTAAATACTTAGGCTAAATGTTGGATGAAAAATGAACAGTTGATGGAGAATTTAGTAGAAAAGTTGTGAGTGGTAGGAAGGTGGCTGGTCCAATTAAATCTTTGGTGAATGCAAAGAGACTAAGTCGGGTGTGTGTTAGGGATCTGCATGAGGGTATGTTGTTACCAGTATTAATATACAGTAGCGAAACTACAGTGTGGAATAAGAGGGATATATCTAAGATGCAGTCTATTCAGATGGATAATCTTAGAGGCGCGTTAGGTACGAGAAGAATTGATAAAATGTGGAATGAACACGTTTGGGTGTTGTGTGATGTGAAGAAAGGCGAGAATAAATGAGAGTGTATTAAGATGGTTTAATCACTGGTTATATGGAAAGGATGGATGAGTCAGTTGGTTAAGTGATCATATAGAGGCGAGTCTGTTGGGAATCAACCGGCTTGGAGACCAAAGAAAAAGTGGATTGAGTCAGTAAAAGAGTGTCTGAAGGAAAGGAATGTAAATTTAGCATAAGCGTGAGGAATGATGCATAATAGGAGAAAATGGTGTGGTTTGTGAGGGGAGTATGGTAACGGGCCTGGTCTAGAGGATAAACTCTGACATTGACGAGATACTATAGTGGAGTTGTCACAGAGTTACGAAGCTCTAGGATAACTATAGTGGTAGTTGTCACAGAGTTACGAAGCTCTAGGATGAATTTTAGGTATGGGAGTTTTCTTTTCAACTTAGGTCATGTTCTTCTCCATAACTACTGCTTCCAGTGCATGTTACACACCCCACCCACAATTTGTGGGGACCCATGGGGAGGGTAAAGAAAGAAAAAAAGAATAAATGCAGTATATATATTATACTATATATATATCACTATATATATATATATACATATATATATATAGAGTATAGTTATATAGAATATTAATATATATATATATATATAGTTAGTATATTAGTATTATATATATATATATATTATAGATATATATAAATATATATATATATATATCCCAAATATTAATCTTTAAATATATTTATGTATAAGCTTGTTTATATATATATTATATTATATATATATATATATAGTATATATGTATATATATACTATATATTATATATATAATATATATAGTATATATATATTATATTATTATATAATATATTAATATATAATATATAGATATATATATTATAGTATATATCAACTAGCCTCCCTTTCCAGAGTTGGTAAAAGAGCAGGAAAGAGAAGAAACCAGAAATAGTAGGTATATGAACATGACAAGTAGAAAAGAAAGCCCCTCCCTACCTTAAGTGAGAACTCATTGTAGTGAGAAAAAAATCCACCCTCAGGCTTCACGGAACTGCAAAATACTTTCTCTGTGGCATCTCGTCAATGCAGGGTTCATCTTTTGGACAAGGCAGCCCACAACCATACCCCTTCACAAAACCACCAGTCATTCATATTATGCACCTTTCTTCTCGCCTTTGCCAAACTCACATTTCTATCCTTCAGACATTCCTTTACTGACTCAATCCACTTTTTCTTCAGTCTCCCAGCCAGTCAATTCCCAGCACATTCACCACTATATAAATATAGTATATATATAGTATATATCATATATATATATATATATATATATATAATATATATATGATATATATATATATATATAGTATATATATATATACTGAATATGATATATATTATATATATATATATAGTATATATATAATATATATATATACTATATATATACTATTATATTATATATATATATACTATTAGTATATATATATATATATATATAACTTATATATATTATATATATTATGTATATATTATATATATATAAACTATATATATATTATATATTTATATATATATATATATTATATCATATGATATTATATGATATATATATAATAAGGTAAGGTTATGGTTGTGAGTGAGGGACAGTCCTCAGTGTGAAGTTATATTAGATGACGTGAGCAGCTGGAACAAAGTGTCTGAGTTTAAACTATTTAGGATATATGTTGGATTGAAAAAACGAGAACGGATGATGCAGAGTGTTAGTAGGTAAAAGCTCTGCGTGAATGGCCAGGAAGGGCTGGAGCAAATTTAAATCGTTAATGAATGTCGGGGTTTAACTCTATTTGTTGCTATATCCTTTTATGTGCGTGTGTTGTTACTGTGTTATTGTAGTAGTAGTGAGACTATGGTCTGGTATATATGTATAGACTTCAAGTTCACAGTATCAAAAGATGGACCAATCTTAGGGGTTGTTCGCTAGGTGCTGAAGTACGCATATAGATATAAATGACAGGGAATGTACTGAACGTTAAATTAGATGAAAGTTGTGTGTTCAGAGGTCTGTTCATGACATGGGCGTGGGACAGAGGCCATTCTAATACCGTCTCAGAGTGTGCGACACGAGACTTATCAAGGATGATATTGTATGATGAGATGTTGGTCCCCTTGCTTTGACTCACACATAGTGTGTGGAAAATTAGCGTGAAATGATGTGGCATATCAGTGGCTCGCCAAGGAGTTGGTTAAGGCATTGACGGAAAAGTGGTATACGTGCTAGTTTGTTGAGTGGCACAAGCGCCATCGCAAAACAATGCTGGACCTACTTCCCTACCTTTGCAGTGTGTGTAGGCAAAAGTATACGCGGACCGGCTGGTGGAGTTACCGCCCCTGCTACAGAAGGAAGTCCGTGTTGAAAAAGTTTGCCGAGCTGGATGAGATCTTGCGTAATCGTACAGATGTTTGTATTAGAAAGTCAACGAAGAGAAATGTGACTTTACGACTAGAGGTCGAGAGACTGTACAGTATAAAGTGAGCGAAAGCTATCCCCTCAACCAAACGTCGAAATAATAATATCAACTCCGTAGAATGGTAAGTGAAAATGATGTCGGAGGTTGAGCTTTTAATAAAAATTATTATCCAGGTCATGTTCATTCAAGTGAAAATGCAAACTAATGGCATAAAACCATCTGTTTTATGCGAGAGAGCTTCTTAGTTGAGTGAAAAATGAATCTTGGTATAGGGAAAATTTGATTTCCTCCGATATTAGTGTAAGGGTAAGGATATATGCATTTATCAAGTAGGAACAGTCAGTATGGGGCGGGAATCTTTAGTTCCAAGCCAAAATACTGCGATGCGGTTTGAAAATGCAGATTCTTGCAATGGGTCAGTGATAAACGAATGTAAAAATTTGGCAATTAATTGTCTCCTCGTTATATATGCGCTAATTCACAGCAATTAGTTTCTTTTAGATACAAGGGAGTTCATTTCTATTTAAAGGCTTTCTGTCAGAACAAAGGAAAGATCCTATTGGCTTTCCTTACAGATGCTAATGGAAGTCAGATTAACATTTATCTTGGTATAACTAAAAAATAAATTTCCTGATAGAGGCGGATACAACATATTTTTTTTATTGCTATGTATTGATAATATTTTAGGGATAGATTTTTTTTACTAAATATAAATTTTTCTTAGATAAGCTCAAAATATATAAATTGATGCCCAAACTGGTCTTTCTTGTAAAGTCATTCAAGGGAATGGTTCTGAAGCACTACCTTTAAAAATAATGATTTTTTTATATAAATTTACTCTTTCTCCTAAACTTCCTTCCGCGCCTTCCCTTTATACTTCTCTATTAGGTGAATATAAAATGTTTGATGATTTATATAAAATTTTAGAAAATGTTAATGTGAGAGATAATAATTATAATAATAATATCCCTGGGGTAGCTATCAGGACAATGCCTCCTACAAGTGTAATAAAAATAGAAATGAAATAAGTATGAATAAAAGTGATATTAATAAAGAAAGTGATTTTAATAATACGAGTGAGATAGGTTTTAGCAAACAAAATTTCCCCTATCCCCCACGGAACAAAATTCCTTAAATGAATTAATTCCATACAAATTTAAAGTTATTGGTTCCCCAATAAACATTAAAAGTCGCAGAATCTCTACTAGTTTTATGTAAGGGCCAAAGTAAGAGTAGGCAGTGGAGTAATGCTGGGGTACTTTCTTCCTCGCACTCACCTTGGGGATTTCCGATTCTCGGTACTTTCTAAACTGGGGTCACCAACGTGGAAGGACTTAGTCTGGGGTCTAAGCCGTACCAACGAAAAATATAGATTTTCTTTCACTTAAACTTTATTTTATGTATTTCTTCTATTAGGTCAAAGTGCATTCAATGAAAGTTATTTCTTTTGAGATTATTATTAGTTATTAAAATTATTTTACATTAAGTTTTATAACTTTAACATATGAACGTGGTTCGTACGCGCTATGGTTATCTATGATCTACATTCTCCGCTCGCCTCACCGAATAAAATGACATGGGTTAATTTTTTTTTGAGGGGCCAATTTGCCAACCGTTAACCTTTACAATTATGGCGGTCTCGCGCCATAGATATTTCGTAATTATTAGCGAAGTATCACATCAAATATAGAAATTATTTTAGAAACAAATTATTAATGACTCCAATTGTTGCATATATATGATATTATATACATATATAATTATATATATATTATCATTACTATAATATATATATATATAATATTATTGATTTATTATATAATATATCTATATATTATATATATATATATACTATATATTATTGTATATATATATATATATATATAAATATTATAATATATTATATATATCTAACTGCTACATGAACTTTCATCTAGTGTCATCTACTCAATGAGTGAATTAGTTCTTAAAAATCAGCATAATCTTCCAGGTCCTCTTTCATTTTCCTCTTAGGTCTGAATTTCGTATAATGTTAAGAGCAGTGAAAAAGCCGTTCCAACGCCTAACTTGCTTTGCGATGGAACAGTAAAGCAAATTGCAGCGTTCTATGTACAATAGATACATAGGGAAATACTTTGATGGCTCTATCTAATTTAAGCTTGCTTATCAATTTTTTTCAACTTCTTTCAGTTGCAGGCAGAGAATTTTTAAAGTTTATGGGAATTATCTGTGGTACAAGGACATGATGGAAAAACCTTGAACTTTTTCTTGAACCAGTCGAAGCTTTCGATTTTCTTCAATATCTAAAAGCTTTTCATACTCATTCTTCTGGCTTCTGAAAAATGGACTTGAGAAGGTTTTAAAATGGGGATAGTCGTAGTTCATCCTCATACCAATATGTCTGATGTATTCTTTGCTTCTTGATACTTCTTGCAACCTTTTTGATAAGATGGTCACGTGTGCAAAGCGACAGATCTTAGGCGTGTTTGTTCGTTGATCTTCATTTTAAGCGTTACCCTGTAGATTAGGATATTATTAAACAGCAGCTAGTATGAATCATCATTGTTATGAGAGAAATTTCTTTTCGTACCTTGGAGTTTTTAATGTTTTCTTATTTCTTCAGCATCTTAAATATGTGTATAAGGTTGAAGTGAATTCATCAGAAATTATAAATCCAAATTGCAACATTAAGGTGCAGCGTAAAAAACTTCAAAGATTTGCAATTGCAATTTTGTTGATGTGGAGGTCGCAAGTGAGTGAACTTGTTCGAAGCGATTGAAGTCACTCACAGTCACAATTCATAACTTTGTCAGCTCAGATTTTCTGATTCCAACTCTACTATCTTGAAAGTTACCCCGACTCCGAAATCCGACTCCGACTCCGAACCTCTTAAAAATTACCTCTCCGACCGTGTCTCCACCCTCTTCATATAATTACCTACTCCGACTCCAGCCCGTTTTTTTCAAAGAATTAGACCGACTCCTTACTCCACCCTCTTTCAATAACCTAGACGACGACTCTCCGACTCCACAGAACCCTGGGATACTGTGAACAGTAACTGTCAAAAAAAGTTAAATATATATATATATTATAGTAATATAATATTATAATATATATAATGTGTGTGTAAGTGTGATATTTATATTAATATATATATATACCTATATATATTATATATATTATATATTTATACATAGAATTAATAAATAATAATTATAATATATTATAATATACTATATTATTATAAATTATAATTAATATAATATATATATATATATTATCATAATATATATATACTATATATATATAATATATATATATTAATAATAT
>JABUQX010133127.1:0-10094 GCA_015478945.1 Trachelipus rathkii | reverse complement strand
ACAGTTGGGAGCAAATACTAAGATTTACCCCAAAACAGTTGGCAGCAAATTCTAAGATTTACCCAAAAACAGTTGGCAGCAAATCCTAAGATTTACCCAAAACAGTTGGCAGCAAATCTAAGATTTACCCAAAACAGTTGGCACAAAATACTAGATTTTCCCAAAACAGTTGGCAGCAAATACTAAGATTTCCCGAAACAGTTGGCAGCAAATACTAAGATTTACCCAACAACAGTTGGCAGCAAATACTAAGATTTACCCAAAACAGTTAGCAGCAAATACCAAGATTTACCCCAAAACAGTTTGCAGCAAATACTAAGATTTTACCCAAAAGAGTTGGCAGCAAAATACTAGAATTTACCCAAAACAGTTGGAAGCAGCAAATACTAAGATTTACAAAAAACAGTTGGCAAGCAAATACTAAGATTTACCTAAACAGTTGGCAGCAAATACTAAGATTTTAACCCAAAACAGTTGGCAGGCAAATACTTAAGATTTACCCAAAAAACAGTTGGCAGCAAATACTAAGATTTACCAAAACAGTTGGCAGCAATACTAAGATATACCCAAAACAGTTGGGCAAGCAAATACTAAGAATTTACCCAAAAAAACAGTTGGTATGCAAGTACTAAGATTTACTAAATAGTTGGCACGCAAAATACTAGATTACCCAAAACAGTTGGCAGAAATACAAAGATTACCCAAAACAGTTGGCAGCAATTACAAAGATTACCCAAAACAGTTGGCAGCAAAATACTAAGATTTACCCAAAACAGTTGGAAGCAAATACTAAGATTACCCAAAACAGTTTGCAGCAAATACTAAGATTTACCCAAAACAGTTGGCAGCAAATACTAAGAATTCCCAAAACAGTTGGCAGCAAATAATAAGATTTACCCACAAAACAGTTGGCACCAAATACTAAGATTTACCCAAACAGTGGCAGCAAATACTAAGATTTACCCAAACCAGTTGGCAGCAAATACTAAGATTTCCCAAAACAGTTGGCAGCAAATCCTAAGATTTACCCAAAACAGTTGGAAGCAAAAATAAGATTTACCCAAAACAGTGGGCAGCAAATACTAATTACCCAACAGTTGGGAGACATACTAAGATTACCCAAAACAGTTGGCAGCAAATACTAAGATTTACCCAAAACAGTTGCCAGCAAATACTAAGATTTACCCAAAACAGATGGCAGCAAATACTAAGATTTACCCAAAAACAGTTGGCAGCAAATACTAAGATTTACCAAAAACAGTTGGCAGCAAATACTAAGATTTCTCTAAAACAGGCAGCCAATACTAAGATTTACCCAAAACAGTTTGCAGCAAATATACTAAGATTAACCCAAAACAGTTGGCAGCAAATACTAAGATTTACGCCAAAACAATTGGCAGCAAATACTAAGATTTAACAAAAACAGTTGGCAGCAAACTAAGATTTACCCAAAACATTTGGCAGCAAATACTAAGATTTAACCCAAAACAGTTGGCAGCACATACCTAAGATTTACCCAAAACAGTTGCCAGCAAATACTAAGAGATTTACCCAAAACAGTTGGCAGCAAAATACTAAGCTTTACCCAAAACAGTTGGCAGCAAAATACTAAGAATTTACACAAAACAGAGTTGGCAGCAAATACTAAGATTTACCCAAAACAGTTGGCAGCAAATACTAAGATTTACCCAAAACAGTTGGCAGCAAATACTAAGATTTACCCAAAACAGTTGGCAGCAAATACTAAGATTTACCCAAAACAGTTGGCAGCAAATACTAAGATTTACCCAAAACAGTTGGAAGCAAAAATAAGATTTACCCAAAACAGATGGCAGCAAATACTAAGATTTACCCAAAACAGTTGGGAGCAAATACTAAGATTTACCCAAAACAGTTGGCAGCAAATTACTAAGATTTACCCAAGTTGGCAGCAAATTCCTAAGATTACCCAAAACAAAGTTGGCAGCAATACTAAGATTACCCCAAAAACAGTTGGCCAGCAAATACTAAAGAATAACCCAAAACAGTTGGCAGCAAATACTAAGATTAACCCAAAACAGTTGGCAGCAAATACTAAGATTTACCCAAACCAGTTGGCAGCAATTACTAAGATTTTTTCCCCAAAACAGTTGGCAGCAACTACGCAATTTACCCCAAACAGTTGGCAGCAAATACTAAGATTTACCCAAAATAGTTGGCAGCAAATACTAAGGTTTACCCAAAACATTTGGCAGCAAATACTAAGATTTACCCAAAACAGTTGGCAGCAACTAAGATTTACCCAAAACAGTTAGCAGCAAATACTGGATTTACCCAAAACAGTATCAAGCAAATACTACAAATTTACCAAAACAATTGGCAGCAAAAATACTCAGATTTACAGCCAAAACAGTTGGCCAGGCACCAATACTACGATTTAACCAAAATAGGTTGGGCAGCAAATACTAAGATTTACCCAAAAAAAGTCATTTGGCAGCAAATACTAAGATTTACCCAAAACAGTTGGCAGCAAAATACTAGATTTACCCAAAAACAGTTGGCAGCAAATACTAAGATTTTCCCAAAACAGTTTGCAGCAAATACTAAGATTTACCCAAGACAGTTGGCAGCAGCAAATACTAAGATTTACCAAAAACAGTTGGCAGCAAATACTAAGAATTACCCAAAACAGTTGGCAGCAAATACTAAGATTTACACAAAACAGTTGGCAGCAAATACTAAGATTTACCCAAAACAGTTGCAGCAAATACTAAGATTTAACCACAAAACAGTTGGCAGAAATACTAAGATTTTATCCCAAAAACGTTTGGCAGCAAATACTAGATTACCAAACAGTTGGAAGAAAATAGATTTACACCAAAACCAGATGGCAAGCAATACTAAGATTTACGCGCCAAAACATTGGGAGCAAATACTAAGATTTACCCCAAAACAGTTTGCAGCAAATACTAAGATTTACCCAAAACAGTTGGCAGCAAAATACTAAGATTTACAAAACAGTTGGCAGCAAAATACTAAGATTTACCCCAAAACAGTTGGCAGCAAATACTAAAATTTACCCAAAACAGTTGCAGCAAATACTAAGATTAACCCAAAACAGTTGGCAGCAAAATACTAAGATTTTCCCAAAACAGTTTGCAGCAAATACAAAGATTTACCCAAAACAGTTGGCAGCAAATACTAAGATTTACCAAAACAGTTGGCACAAATACTAAGATTTACCCAAAACAGTTGGGAGCAAATACTTAAGATTTACCCAAAACAAGTTGACAGCAAATACTAAGTACCCAAAACAGTTGGTAGCAAGTACTAAGATTTACCCAAACAGTTGCAGCAATACTAGGTTACCCACACCAGTTGGCAGCAATTCTAAGATTACCCAACAACAGTTGGCTAGCAAATACTAAGATTTACCTAAAACAGTTGGCAGCAAATACTAAAATACCCCAAACAGTTGGCAGCAAATACTAAGATTTACCCAAGACAGTTGGCAGCAAAATACTAAGATTTACCCAAAACAGTTGGCAGATACTAAGATTTACCCAAAACAAGTTGACAGCAAATACTAAGATTACCCAAAAACAGTTGGCAGCAAATACTAAGATTTACCAAAACAGTTGGGCAGCAAATACAAAGATTACCCAAAACAGTTGACAGCAAATACTAAGATTTACCAAAAACAGTTGGCAGCAAATACTAAGATTAACCCAAAACAGTTGGCAGCAAAATACTAAGATTTACCCAAAACAGTTGGCAGCAAATACTAAGATTTCCCCAAAACAGTTGGCAGCAATTACTATTACCCCAAACAGTTGGCAGCAAATACTAAAGATTTACCCAAAACAGTTGCCAGAAATACTAAGGTTTACCCAAAACAGTTGGCAGCAAATACTAAAATTTACCCAAAACAGTTGGCAGCAAATACTAAGATTTACCCAAAACAGTTGGCAACAAATACTAAGATTTACCAAAAACAGTTTGCAGCAAATACTAAGATTTACCCAAAACAGTTGGCAGCAAATACTAAGATTAACCAAACAGTTGGCAGCAAATACTAAGATTACCCAAAACAGTTGGCAGCAAATACAAGATTTACCGCAAAACAAGTTGGTAGCAAGTCGAAGATTTACCCAAAAACAAAGTTGGCGCAAATCTAAGCATTTACCCAAAACAGTTGGCAGCAAATACTGAGATTTACCCAAAACAGTTGGTTGGCAGCAAATACTAAGATTAACCCAAAACAGTTGGCAGCAAATACTAAGATTTACGCAAAACAGTTGGCAGCATACTAAGATTTACCCAAAACAGGTGGCAGCAAATACTAAGATTTATTCAAAACAGTTGGCACCAAATACTAAGATTTACCCAAAAAGGTTGGGCAGCAAATACTAAAGATTTACCAAAACAGTTGGCAGCAAATACTAAAATTTATTAACCCAAAACAGTTGGCAGCAAATACTAAGATTTCCCGAAACAGTTGGGCAGCAAATACTAAGATTTACCAAAACAGTTGGCAGCAAAATACTAAGATTTACCAAAACAGTTGGCAGCAAATACTAAGATTTAACCAAAAAACAGTTGGCAGCAAAATACTAAGATTTACCCAAAACAGTTGCCAGCAAATACTAAGATTTACCCACAAACAGTTGGCAGCACACAATACTAAGATTTCCCAAAACAGTTGGCAGCAATTACTAAGATTTACCCAAAACAGTTGGAAGCAAAAATAAGATTACCCAAAACAGATGGCAGCAAATACAAGATTTACCCAAAAACAGTTGGGAGGCAAAATACTAAGATTTACCGTCAAACAGTTGGCCAGCAAAATACTAAAGATTTACCCAAACACAGTTGGCAAGCAAATCCTAAGATTTACCCAAAACAGTTGGCAAGCAAATACTAAGATTTACCCAAAACAGTTGGCAACAAATACAAAGATTACCCAAAACAGTTGGCAGCAATACTAAGATTTACCCCAAACATTTGGCAGCAAATACTAAGATTTACCCAAAAAGTTGGCAGCAAATACTAAGATTTACCCAAAACAGTTGGCAGCAAATACTAAGATTTACCCAAAACAGTTGGCAGCAAATACTAAGATTTACCCAAAATAGTTGGCAGCAAATACTAAGGTTTACCCAAAACATTTGGCAGCAAATACTAAGATTTACTCAAAACAGTTGGCAGCGTTGCAGCCAAATTCTAAGATTTACCCAAAAACATTTGGCAGCGCAAATACTAAAATTTACCCAAAACAGTTGGTGGGTAGCAAATACTAAGATTTACAAAAACAGTTAGCAGCAAATACTAAGATTTACCAAAAACAGTTGGCGGCAAATACTAAGATTTACCCAAAGCAGTTGCAGCAAATACTAAGATGTTACCCAAAACAGGTGCCAGCAAATAACTAAGCATCTTACCCAAAAACAGTTGCAGCAAACTAATAACTAAGATTTTGTACCCAAAAAACAAGTTGGCAGCAATACTAAGATTTACCGCAAAACAGGTTTGTCAGCAAATACAAAGATTTACCCAAAAACAGTGGGCAGCAAATACTAAAATTTACCAAAACTGTTGGCAGCAAAATACTAAGCATTTACCCAAACAGTTGCAGCAAGAATACTAAGATGGTTACCCAAAACAGTTGCAGCACAATACTAAGATGTTACCCAAAACAGTTGCAGCAAATACTAAGATTTACCGAAAACAGTTGGCGAGCAACTACTAAGATTTTACCCAAAACAGTTGGCAGCAAAATACTAAGATTTACCCAAAACAGTTGCGCAGCATAATACTAAGAGTTTACCCAACAGTTGGCAGCAAATACCTAAGACTTGACCCAAAACAGCGTTGCAGCAAATACAAAGAATTACCCAAAACAGTTGGCAGCAAATACTAAAATTTACCCAAAACAGTTGGGCAGCAAATACTTTAGATTTACCCAAAACTGTTGGCAGCAAATACTAAGATTTACTCAAAACAGTTGGCAGCAAATACTAAGATTACCCCAAAACAAATGCAGCACGAATACTAAGGTTTACCCAAAACAGTTGGCAGCCAATACTAAGAGTTACCCAAAACAGTTGGCAGCACAATACTAAGATTTACCTAAAACACAGTTGGGCAGCAATTACTAAAGATTGTTAACCCAAAACATTGCGCAGCAGCAATACTAAGATTTACCCAAACAGGTTGGCAGCACAATACTACAGGATATTACCCAAAACAGTTGGCCAGCAAATACTAAAGCTGATACCAAAACAGTTGGCAGCACAAACTAAGATTTACGCCAAAACAGGCTTCGTAGCAAACAAACTAAGATTTACCCAAACAGTGGGGCAGCAAATAGAAAGATTTACCCAAAACAGTTGGCAGCAAATACTTAGATTTACCCAAAACAGTTGCGTAGCAAATACTAAGATTTACCCAAAACAGTTGGGCAGCAAATACTAAGATTTACCAAAACAATTTGGGCAGCACATACTAGAATTTACCCAACAACACGTTGCGCCAAAATACTAAGATTTACCAAAAAGCAGTTAGCAGGCAAATAGTAAGATTTACCAAAAAACAGTTGGCCGGCAGGAATACTAAGATTACCCCAAAACAGTTGGGCAGCAACAATACTAAGATTTACCCAAAACAGTTTCCGCCGCAAATACTAAGATTTACCCAAAACTGTTTGGCAGCAGCGAATACTAAGATTTACCCAAAACAGTCGGCAGCAAATACTAAAGATTACCCAAAACAGTTGGCAGCAATTACTAAAATTTAACCCAAAACAGCTGGCAGCAAATACTAAGATTACCCAAAACAGTTGGCAGAAATACTACGATTTACCCAAAACTTGGCAGCAAATACTAAGATTAACCCAAAACAGTTGCAGCAGATACTAAGATTTACCCAAAACAGTGTGCAGCAAAACTAAGATTTACCCAAAATCACGTTGGCAGCAAATACTTAAGGTTTGAGCCCAAAACATTTTGGCAGCAAATACAAGATTTACCCCAAAACAGGTCTGGCCGCACAAATACTAATGATTTACCAAAAACAGATAGCACATAATACTGCCAGATTTACCCAAAAACATTATCAGCAAATACTAACCGATTTACCCAAAACAGTTGGGAGCAAATACTAAGATTTACCCATAAAACAGTGGCATGCAAATACTACTATTTACCCAAAAAACAGTTGGCAGTCAAATTACTAAGAATTTACCCCAAAACAGTTGGCAGCACGAATAAACTAAGATGATTTACCCAAAAGCAGTTGCGCAGCAGAATACTAAGATTTACCAAACAGTTGGCAGCAAATACTAAGATTTACCCAGAACAGTTGGCAGCAAATACTAGAATTTACCCAAAACAGTTGCAGTCAAATACTGAAGATTTACCCAATACAGTTGGCAGCAAAATACTACGATTTACCCAAAACAGTTGGCCACGCAAATACTAAGATTTATACCCAAACAACAACTCCAGTCAGAGACTAAGGATGCTACCAAAACACGTTGCGAGCAAAAAACTAAGATTTAACCCAAACAACGTTGCAGCAAATACTACGATTTACCCAAACACAGTTGGCAGCAAATACTAAGATTTACCCAAAACAATGGACACAGAATACATACGAGTCTTACCCAAAAGAGTTCGGCAAGCAGAAACTAAGATGTTACCCAACAGACCAGTTGCCCAAGCAAAATACTAAAGATTTACCCAAACAGTTAGGCAGCAAATAACTAAGATTTACCCAAAAGCAGTTGGCAGCAAACTACTATTTTACACAAATAACAGTTTAGTCATCGCAAAACACTTAATTGAATTTATAACCCAAAAACTGAATTGTAGCTAGACAAATACTTAAGTAATTTACCCAAAACTAGTATGGCAGCAAATGACTAAGATATTTACCTCATAACAACATGATAGCCAGTGCAATATAACTAATAATTTTTCTCTAAATACTAGTTTAGGCTACCTAAGCAATATACATATAAGATGTTACCTCAAATAGAAGTTCGCATGGACTAAAATTACTTAAGATAATACCCTAAAACAGTTATGGCAGCAACATACTAAGATTTAACCCAAAAGCTAAGCGTTTGGTCAGCATAAATGACATAAGATATTATTTCAAAAACAGTTGAGGCACCCATAATACTAAAGATATTTACCCATATAAATACAGTAGTGCGATACCTAAATATATACTATAGAAGTTACCCATAAAATCATGTGGCATTATAAGCATAAATATCTAATAGATTTACCAATAATAATCAGTTTATGTGACAAGGGTACGCAATATATCTAAGATTACCCAAAACATAGTTTGGTCAGCAAAATTACCAGATTTACCCATAACACAGTTTAGGCTGAACATAAATACTAAAGATTATTACACCAATAAAATCAGATTAGGACTAAGCAAAATACTTAAGATTTTACCTCAAAATGCAGGTTGACATGAAATATAGAATACGAAGATTTTTACCCAAAACATAGTCTTGGAGCTAGCACATATACTATAGATTTACCCAAATACATTGCAGCGAAAAATAAAAGTAATCTTTATACCCTTAAAACATGATGTGCAGCAAATAATATACTAAGACTTTACCTCTCAATAACCATAGTTAGCAGCAATAATAACATAATAAAAATTATACTAAGATTTACCCCCATAACAGTTTCGGCTAAGCAAATTAACTAAAGTTTACTCAAAATACCAGGGCAGCATAAATTCCATAAGATTTACCCAAAACAGTTATTGGCAGCAATACTAAGATTTACCTCAAGAACATATAGTTGGCAGATAATAATACTAATGAGGTTACCCAAAACTCAGTGCAGCAAATAAACTAAGTAAATTACCCAATATCATAGTTTTGGCAACAAATAGTACAAATTACTAAGATTTACCCAATAAAACGTAAGTTGGCAGCAAAGTACTTAAGATTTCCCAAAACAGTTTAGCAGCACATACCAAGATTTACTCCAAAACAGTTTGAGCCAGCATAATATATTAAAAGATTTAGAACCTACAATAAACATATATTTATGGAGCAGCTAAAATTACTGTAAAAGATTATTTACCAATAACAAATAGTGAGTTGACTAGCATAAATTTATATCATATAAGATTTTACCCAAAATCAGTTTTAGATAGTGCAAGTACTAAATATTTATCCTCATAACAGTTGGCAGCAAAAATCTAAGATTATTCACTCCCATAAACATGTATGGTCAGCAAATACTAAGATAATGTTTATAACCCTAAATACAGATGCAGGCATATACTAAGATTTACCCAAAACAGTTTGGCAGCAAATACTAAGACTATTATTTCCATACAAAACAGTATTATAGCAGCATAATACTAATATTACGTTATACACTCAAAACAATATCAGTTTAGCGTACCAGCATATAATAATACGTAAGATTTAACCCTAAATAATAAACAGTCTAGGCAGCATAAGATACTAAGATCTACCCAAAACTAAGTTGTGTGACCATAGCTAAATAACTATAGATGTATATGACCCATAAAATCAGTGGCATAGACTCAAATACTTACTGATTACCCAAAACATTTGGCATCCATATGATATAATATTAAACTAATGAATATTACCAACAACAGTTTGAGCCTAAAGCTAAGTAATACTATCAGATTATACCTCAAAAAAGTGAGAGTTAGGCCAGCAAAATACTATTAATAGAATTTACCCTAAAAACATGAGTTATTGTGACAGCATATATACTAAGATCTTACCCAAACAGTTGCAGCAAATACTAAGATTTAACCCAAAACAGCTTGCGCAGTACAAATTAACTAGATATTTATCAACAAAACAGTGGCAGCAAACATCTAAAGAATTTACCTCATAAAGGTTGAGCAGCAACATACTAAGATATTACCCATAAACAGTTTATGGCTAGCAAAATACCTAATAGATCTACCCAAAATAGTTGAGCAGCATAATAACTAAGATTTCTCTAAAACAGTTGGCAGCAAAACTAAGATTTACCCTAAATCAATGATCGCAGCATATATAATTACTACAGATAAATCCTCCTACTATCTCT
>JABUQX010133126.1:0-15647 GCA_015478945.1 Trachelipus rathkii | reverse complement strand
GGATAGCCCTATTGCGAGGAAGGAGAATTCTCTAGGGTAATCACCACCTCACGGCATACGCCTCTATTGAAGAGGGACTTTTCTAGGTATGTCGCCACCTAGGGATAGCCCGTATTCAGGAGGGGAATTACTCTAGGCTACATTCCACACCACGGTTATAGGCCCTATGTCAATGGCGTGGAAACTTCTCTAGGTAGAGTCACACCTCGACGGTCATAGCCCATGCAAGGAGGGGGAATCTTCTCTAGGTAATTCATCTGACTACACGTCATTAGCCGCTATACAAGAGGGGACTCTCTAGTAATTCGACACCTCACGGGCATAGCCCTATTCAAGGAGGGGAACTTCTCTAGTAATGGTCAACCTCCGCGGCAACCCTATTGCAATGAGAGGACTTTCTAGAATTCACAAACCTCACGCGGCATCAGTCCGCTATTCAAGGAGGGGACTTCTCTAGGTAACACCTCACGGGCATAAGCCCTATTCAAGGAGGGCACTTCATACACACCTCAAGGGCATAGCCCTATCTCATCGGAGGGGGAACTTTCTAGTATTCGACTCCCTTCACGGTTGATAGCCTATTGCAAGGAGGGGAACCTTCTTCTAGGTATATTGACCACACCTCACGGCATAGCCCACTTCAAGAGGGTTAACTTCTCGCTAGGTAATTCACACCAGTCACCGCAGGCATAGCCCTAAGTTCAAGGAGGGGAACTCTCCTAGTAATTTCCGACACCTCACGGCATAGCCCATGCAAGGAGCAGAACTTCTCTAGGTAATTCACACCCTCACGGCACAGCCCCTATTCAGGAGGGGAATACTTCTCTAGGAACATTACACTCAGCGGCATAGCCTCTATTCAAAGAGGGGAACTTCTCTAGTTATTTCACACCTCATGGGCATAGCCCTATTTGAGGAAGGGAACTTCTCTAGTAACATTCATACACACTCACCCAGGCAATAGCCGCTATTCTAAGGAGCGGAACTTCTTCTCCGGTACTTCCCACCTCACTGGCATGATGCCCTATTCAAAGGAGGGGAACTTCTCTAGGTTTCCCACCTCAAGACATAGCCCTATTTCAAAGAGGGGAATCTCCTCTCAGGTAATTCACACCTCCACGGTCATAGGCCCTAAATTCAAGTGAGGGGAAACTTCTCTAGGTAATACACACCTCCCGGTCATAGCCCTATTCAAGGAGGGGAAACTTCTCTAGGTATTTCTCACACCTCACGGGCATAGCCCTATTCAAGAGGGGAACTTCTCTAGGCTAATGTCACACCCAGGGACCAACTACGCCTTATTCAAGGAGGAACTTCCTTCTAGGTAATTCACGTACCTCACGGGTCATAGCCCTATTGCAAGGGAGAGGAACTTCTCTAGGTAATTCACACCTCACTGGGCAAAACCCTATTCAAGGAAGGGAACTCCTAGTAAGTCCACACATTCCACCACGGCATAGCCCTATTAAGAGGAGGGAATTCTCAGTAATCTTCCACTCAGGGCATGACCTAATTCAAGAAGGGGAACTTCTCTAGGTATTCACACCCATCTAACGGGCATAGACCTATTCAAGGAGGGTGAACTCTCTAGTGAATTCCACGACCTAACGGGCTAGCCTCTATTTCAAGGCGGGGAACTTTTTAGTAATATCACACCTCACGCGCATAGCCCATATTCAAGGATGGGAACGTCTCTAGTAATGTCACACCTCACGTGGATGAGCCCTTTTCAAGGAGGGAACTTCTTTAGAATATTCCAACACTTCAGGCATAGCCCTATTCAAGGCAGGGAACTTCTCTAGGTAATCTCACCACTGCACGGCATAGCAACCTGATTCAAAGGAGTCGACACTTGTCTAAGTGAATTCTACTAACCTCACCGGGCATTAGCCAATTTTCAATGAGGTTGGTGAAAGGGCGGGATTACTTTTTTTAGTGATTCACACCTCACGGGCATAGCCCTATTCAAGGATCCGGAACTTCTCGTAGGTAATTCAGTCAGACTCACGCAAATAGCCCTTTCAGGAGGGGAAATTCTTTAATAATTCACACTTTCAACGGCATAGCCCTATTCAAGAGGGGAACTTCTCTAGTAATTCACACCCGACGGGCATAGCCCTATTCAAGGAGGTGAACTTTTCTAGCGTAATTCACACCTTCACGGGCATAGCGCCTATTTCAAGGAGGGCCCAACTTTCTCTAGGGTTAAGTCACACCTCACGCGCATAGCCCCTATTCAAGGAGGGGAACTTCTCTAGGTGTTTCACACTCACGGCATAAAAGCCCTTATTCAAGGAGGGGAACTTCTCTAAGGTAATTCACACCTCACGCATAGCCCTATTCAAGGAGCGGGTAAACTTCTCTATGTAATTCACCACCTCACGGGCTAGCCTATTCCAAGGAGGGGAAACTTATCGTTAGGTAATTTCACACCTCACGGGCATAGCCCTATTCAAGAGGGAACTTCCTAGGTAATTCACACCTCACGGGCAAGCCCTATTAAAAGGAGGGGAACTTCTCTACGGAATTCACACCTCACGGACAAGCCCTATTCAAGGAGGCGAACTTCTCTAGGTAATTCGACACCTCACGCATAGCCCTATTTTCCCCCCCAAAGGGGAGGCGGAACTTTCTAGTTAATTCACAAACCTTCCGGGTATAAGGCCCCTATTCCAGGAGGGGAACTTCTTTAGGTAATTCACACCTCACGGGCAGTAGCCCCTATTCAGGAGCGGAAAACTTCTCTAGTATTTCAACACCTCACGCGCGCATAGCCCTATTCAAAGGAGCGGAGAACTTCTTCTAGCGTAAATTCAACCTCACGGCATAGCCTGATTCAAGGAGGGGAACTTTCCTAGGTAATTCACAACCTCACGGGCATAGCCTATTCAAGGAGGGAACTTCTCTATTTATTTCACAACCTCACGGCACATAGCCATTTTCAAGGAGGGGAACTTCTCTAGGCAAATTCACACCTTCACGGGCATAGCCCTATCAAGGAGGGGAATCTCTCTAGCTAATTCACACCTCAACGGTCGATAGCCCTATTCAAGGAGGCGGAACTTCTCTAATTAATTTCACACCTCACGCGGCAGTAGCCGCGATTTCAAGGAGGGAACTTCTCCTAGGTATTTCACACTTCAACGGGCATAGCCCTAGTGTCAAGAGGAACTTCTCTAGGGATTCACACCTCAGGGCCATAGCCCTATTCAAGGAGGGCAACTTCTCTAGCTAATTCACACCTCACGGGCAGGGCCCTATTCAAGGAGGGGAAAACTTCTCTTAGGTAAGTCACACCTCACGGCAGTAGGGCCCTATCAAGGGAGGGGAAACTTTCTTTAGCGTAATTCAACCTCACGGGCATAGACCTATTCAAGAAGTGAAGCTTCTTAGGTAAATTCACACCTCACTGCGGCATAGCCCTATGTATGAGGGGAACTTCTATTAGCGTAATTCACACATCACGGCGCATAAGCCCTATTCAAGGAGGGAAAACTTCTTTAGGTAATTCACACCTTCACCGGCATTAGCCCCCTATTCAAAGGAGGCGGAATTCTCTAGGTTAGATTCACACCTCACGGGAAGAGCCCTCATTTCTTAGGAGCGGGAACGTCTCTAGTAATTCCCACACCTCAGCATTACCCGTTATTCAAGGAGGAACTTCTCTAGGTAAAGTCACCACCTCACGGGCATAGCCCTATTCAAGGAGTTGAACTCTCTAGGTAATTTCAGCACCTCACGGCATCAGCCTATTTCAAGTGAGGGAACTTCTCTAGGTAATTCACACCTACACGCGGCCCATAGCCCAATATTCCAAGGAGGGGAACTTCCTCTAGGCTAATTCACACCTCACGGCAGAGCACCGATTTCAAGGAGGGAAACTTCTCTAGGTATATTCACACCTCACGGGCATAGCCCTATTCAAGGAGGGAACTCTCTAGGTATTCACACCTCACGGGCAATAGCCCTATTCAGAGGAGGGGAACTTCTTTAGGTAATTCACACCTCACGACGGGCATAGCCCTATTCAAATAAGGGGAAACTCTCTAGGTAATTCACACCTCAACGGCATAGCCCTATTCAAGGCAGGGAACTTCTTTCTACGTAATTCACACCTCACGGGAGATAGCACTATTCAAGGAAGGGAACTTCTCTCGGTAATTCACATCAGCGGGCATAGCCCTATTCTATAGGAGAGCGGAACTTCTCTAGGTAATTCACACCTCACGGGCAAAGCCCCATTCAAGGAAGGAAACTTTCTCTAGGGTAATTCACACCTCATGGGCATAGCCCTATTCAAAGAGGGAAACTTCTTTAGGTAATTTCACACTTCACGGCATAGCCCTATTCAAAGCAGCGGGAACTTTTTTTTTTAAATTTCACACCTCACGGGCATAGCCCTATTCAGGTGGGGAACTTCTAGCGTTAATTCACACCTCCCTGCATAGGCCCCTATTCCAAGGAGGGGAACTTTCTCTAGGTAATTAACACCTCACGGGCATAGCCCGATTCAAGGAGGGGGAAAACTTCTCTAGGTAATTTCACACCTCACGGCATAGCCTAGTTCAAGGAGGGGAAACTTCTTAGGTAATTCAAAACCACGGCATAGCCCTATTCAATTAGGGAACTTCTCTAGGTAATGTTCAAACACCCCCCTCACGGCCATAGCCCTATTCAAGGAGGGGCAAACTTCTCTAGGTATTCACACCTCACGGGGCATAGCCCTAGTCAAGGAGGGGAACTGTCTTCTAGGTAATGTCACACCTCACGCAGTAGCCCGATTCAAGGAGGCGCGGAACTTTCTCTAGAAATTCAACACCTCACGCGGCATAGCCCTATTCAAGGAGGAAAACTTCTCTAGGTAATTCAACACCTCACGGGCATAGCCCTATTCAAGGAGGGGAACTTCTCTAGGTAATTCACACCTCACGGGCATTAGGCCCCTATTCAAGGAGGGGAAAACTTCTCTAGTTAATTCACACCTCTCGGGCATAGCCCTATTCAAGGAGCGGAACTTTTCTAGGTATTTCAAACCTCACGGGCCAATAGCCCTATTCAAGAGGAGGGAACTTTCTCTAGCGTAATTCCCAACCTCACGGGCATAACCCTATTCAAGGAGCGGAAACTTCTTTAGGTATTCAAACGCACGCGGCATAGCCCTATCAATTAGGGAAACTTCTCTAGGTAATTCACACCTCAACGGCATAGAGCCCTATTTCAAGGAGGGGAACTTTCTCTAGTAATTCACACCTCAAGGGTAATAGCCCTATTCAAGGAGGGCGAAACTTCTCTAGGTAATTCCACCTCACTCACGGGCATAGCCCTATATTCAAGGAGGGGAACTTCGCTTTACGTAATTCACACCTCACGGCGGCATGTAACCCTATTCAAGAAGGAAAAGCTTTTCTCTAGTAATTCACACCTCACGGCCATAGCCCTATTCAAAGAGGAAACTTCTTTAGGTAAGTCACACCCACGGGCATAGCCCTATTCAAGGAAGAACGTTCTCTAGGTAATTCCACACCATCCGGGGCATAGCGCCGATTCAAAGAGGGAAAACTTTCTTTAGGTAATTCACCACCTCGAACGCGGCATAGCCCTATTCAAGGAGGCGGAAACTTCTTTAGGTAATTCACACTCCACGGGCAGAGCCCTATTCAAGGAAGGGGAACTTCTCTAGGTAATTCAACCTAACGGCATAGCCCTATTCAAAGAGGGGAACTTCTCGAGGTAATTTCCCACCTCACGGGCATAGCCCTATTCAAGGAGGGAAACTCTTTCTAGTTAATTCAAACCTCACGGGCATAGCCCCCTATTCAATTAGGGAAACTTCTCTAGGTAATCACACCTCACGAGCATAGCCCTACTTCAAGGAGCGGGAACTTCTCTAGGGTAATTCACACCTCATGGGAATAGCCGCTATTCAAGGAGGCGCGAACTTCTCTATGGTAAATTCACACCTACCGGCGCATACCCTATTCAAGGAGCGGGAACTTCTCTAGGTAATTACACACCTCACGGGCAAGCCCTATTCAAGCAAGGAAAAACTTCTCGTAGGTATCACACCTCACGGGGCAAGGCCCATTCAAAGAGGGAAAACTCTTCTAGGTAATATCACACCCACGGGCATTTAGCCCTATTCAAGGAGGGGAAACTTCTCTAGTTAATTCACACCTCTCGGGCATACCCTATCAAGGAGGGGGAACTTCTCTAGGGAATTCACTCCTCACGGGCATAGCCCTATCAAGGAGGGGAACTCTCTAGGATAATTCACACCTCTCGGGCATAGCCCTATTCAAGGAGGGCAACTTCTCACGGTAATTCACACCTCACGGGGCATAGCCCCATTCAAGGAGGGAACTTCGCTAGGTAATTCACAACCTCACGGGCAGTAGGCCCCTTTCAAGGACGGATACTTCTGCTAGGTAATTCACACCTCCACGCGGCATAGCCCTATTTCAAGGAGGGGAAACTTCTCTTGGTATTCACACCTCACGGGCATAGCCCCTATTCACGAGGGGAACTTCTTCTAGGTAATTCACAACCTCCACGCAAAGCCCTATTTCAAGGAGGGGAACTTCTCTAGTAATTCACACCTCACGGGCATAGCCCCTATTCAAGGAGGGGAATTCTCTACGGTAAATTCACACCTCAACGGGGCATTAGCCCTATTCAAGCGAGGGAACTTCTTTAGCTAATTTCAAAAAACCTCACGGGCAATAGCCCTATTCAAGGAGGGGAACTTCTCTAGTTATTTCACACCTCACGGGCAGAGCCCGTATTCAAGGAGGGGCGAAACTTCTCTAGCGCTAATTCACACCTCACGGAATAGCCCTATTCAAGGAGGGGGAAACTTCTCATAGCTAATTCAACACCTCACGGCATAGCCCAAATTTTCAAGGGAGGGAACTTTTCTCTAGGTAATTCACACCTCACGGGCATAGCGCCTATTCAAGGAGGAAAACTTCTCATAGGTTAATTAACACACTCACGGCATAGCCATTCAAGGAGCGGAACTGTCTTACCGTAATTCAACACCTCACGGGCATAGCCCTATGAAAGGAGGGGAACTTTCTCTAGTAATCACACCTCACGGCATAGCCCTATTCAAGGAGGCGGAACTTTCTCTAGGTAATTCACCAACCTCCGCTCATAGCCCTATTCAAGGAGGAAAACTTCTCTATTTATTTCACACCTCACGGGGCGATAGCCGCTATTCAAGGAGGGGAACTTTTCCAGGTAATTCACACCTCAACGGCGGCATACCCCTATTCAAATGAGGGCGAACTTCTGTTAGGTAATTACAACCTCACGCGGGCATAGCCCTATTCAAGGAGGCGAACCTCTCTAGGTAATTCACACCTCGACGCGGCCATAGCCCTATTTCAAGGAGGGGAATTTCCTCTATTGTAATCACACCTTCAAGGCGCATAAAGCCCTATTCAAGAAGGGGAACTTTTCTATAGGTAATTCAAAACTCACGGTTATAGCCCTATTCAAAGGAGGGAACTTCTCTAGGTATTTCACAGCCTCACGGGCATAGCCCTTATTCAAGGGGGAACTTCTCTAGCGTAATTCACACCTCGCGGGCATAGCCCTATTCAGGAGGGAACTTCTGCTAGTAATTCACACCTAAAACGGACATTAGCCCTATCAAGGAGCGGAAACTTCTCTAGGTTAATTCACAACCTCACGGGCAGCCCTATTAAAGGAGGGAAACTTCTCTAGGGTAATTCACTCCTCACGCATAGCCCTATTCAAGGAGGGGAACTTCTACTAGGTAATTCACACCTCACGGGCATTACCTCCTATTCAAGGAGGGGAACTTCTCTATTTATTTTACACCTCACGGGCATAGCCCCTATTCAAGGAGGGGAATCGCTCCTAGGCTAATTCCACCACGCTCACGGGCATAGGCCCCTATTTCAAGGAAGGGGAAATTCTCTATTTAATTCACACCTCTCGGGCATAAGCCCTATTCAAGGAAGGGGAACTTCTCTAGGTATTCACTCCTCACGCGGCATAGCCCTATTCAAGGAGGGGAACTTTCCTAGGTAATTCACACCTCAGGGGGCATTAGCCCCCTAACTTCAAGGAGGGCAACTTCTCGAGGCTAATTCACACCTCACGGGCATAGGCCCTATTCAAGGACGGGAATTTCTCTAGGTAATTTCACACCTCACGGGCATAGAGCTATTCAAGGAGGGGAACTTCTTAAGGTAATTTCACACCTCACGGGCATATACCCCTATTCAATGAGGGGAACTTCTTGTAGGTTAATTCCACACATCAACGACATTAGCCCTATTTCAAAGGAGGGGAACTTCTTTAGGTAATTCACAACTGTCCACGGGCATAAGCCCTATATTCAAGGAGGGGAAATTCTCGTGGTAATTCACACCTCACGGCGGGCTTAGCCTATTCAAGGAGGGGAACTTTCTAGGTAATTCACACCCCTCACGGGCAATAGCCCTATTCAAGGAGGGAAACTTCTCTAGGTAATCACACCTCACGGGCATAGGCCCTATTCAAAGGAGGGGAACTTTCTCTAGGTAATTCACACCTCACGGGCATAGCCCTATTCAAGGAGGGGAACTTCTCTAGGTAATTCGCACCTCACGGGCATAGCCCTATTCAAGGAGGGGAACTTCTCTAGGTAATTCACACCTCACGGGCATAGCCCTATTCAAGGAGGGGAACTTCTCTTGGTTAATCACACCTCACGGCCATAGCCCTAATTCAAGAGAGGGGAACTTCTCTAGGTAATTTACACCTCACGGCATAGCCCTATTCAAGGAAGGAACTTCTCTAGTAATTCACACCTCACGGGCATAGCCGTATTCAAGGAGGGGAATTCCTCTATGGAATGTCACACCTCAAGGGCATTAGCCCTATTCAAGAAGGCGAACTTCTATAGCCGCTAATTTCAAACCTCACGGTATAGCCCTAGTCAAGGAATGGAACTTCTCTAGGTATTTCCACACCTCACGCGGCATTAGCCCTATTCTAGGAGGGGTAACTTCTCTAGGTATTTCACACCTCACGGGCATAGCCCTATTCAAGCAGAGGCAACTTCTCTAGGTAATTCACACCTCACGGGCATAGCCCTATTCAAGGAGGAACTTTTCTCTAGGTAATCACACCTCACGGGCATAGCCCTATTCAAGGAGCGGGAACTTCTCTAGGTAAAATTTACACCTCACGGGCATACCCCTATTCAAGGAGGGAAACTTCCTCTCAGGTTAGATTCACACCTCACGGCAAGTTAGCCCTATTGCAGGAAGGGAATTTCTCTAGGTGAAATTCACACCTCACAGGGCATACCCTATTCAAGAGCGGGGGACAACTTCTATAGGGTAATTTCAAACCTCACGTTTATAGCCCCTATTCAAGGCAGGGCAACTTCTCTAGTAATTCACACCTCGACGGGCATAGCCCTTATGCTAAGCGAGGCGGACTCTCTAGGCTAATTCAGACCGTCACGGGCATAGCCCTTTCAAGGAGGGGAACTTCCTTTTATTTCACACATCGACGGGCATAGCCCTGCGTCAAGGAGCGCGGAACTTCTTCTTAGGTAATTCAACCACCTCACGGGCATTACCCATTCAAGGAGGGGAATCTCTCTAGGCTATTCACACCTCAACGGGCATAGCCCTATTCAAGAGGGGGAACTTCTCTAGTAATTCACACCTCACGGGCATAGCCCTATTCAAAAGGGCAACTTCTCTAGCGTAATTCACACCTTCACGGCCAAAAGCCCTATTCAAGAAGGGAAACTTCTCTAGGTTAAATTTCACGCACCTCACGGGCAACCCTATTCAAGAGGGGAACTTTTTAGGTAATTCACCACTCACGGGCATTTAGCCCTATTCAAGGAGGGGAACTTCGCCTAGGTAATTCAACACCTCACGCGGCATAAACCCTATTTCAAGGAGCGGAACTGTCTAGGCAACTTCACCAGCCTCACGGCCATAGCCCTATTCAAGGAGGGAACTTCCTAGGTAATACACCTCACGGGCATAGCCCTATTTCAAGGAGGGGAACTTCTCAGGTAATTCACACCTCACGGGCATAGCCCTATCAAGGAGGGGAATTTCCTTCTAGGTAATGTCACACTCAACCAGCATAAGCCCTATTCAAAGGGAGGGGAACGTTCTGATAGGGCTAATTCAAACCCTCCGGTTATAAGCCCTATTCAAGGAGAGGGAACTTCTCTAGGTAATTCAGGCCTCACGGGCATAGCCCTAGCAAGGAGGCCGCGAGACTTCTCGAGGTAATTCAGACCTCAAGGGCATAGCCCTATTCAAGGAGGGAAACTTTCTCTATTTATTTCACACATCAACGGGCATATGCCCCATTGCACGGAGGGGAAAAAACTTTCTCTAGGAATTCACAACCTCACGGCATAGCCCTATTCAAGGAGGGGAATCTCTCTAGTAATTCACACTCACGCGCATAGCCCTATTCAAGGAGGGGAACTTCTTCTAGCTTAATTCAACACCCTCACGGCATAGCCTATGTCAAGAAGGCAACTTGCTCTAGGCTAATCACACCTTCACGCAAAGCCCTATTCAAGGAAAGGGTGTTTCTGGTTAATTCACACCTCACGGGGCTACCCTATTCAAAGGCAGGGGAATAGACTCTTTAAGGTAATCCCACCTCACGGGCATAGCCCCTTTCAAGGAGGGGAAGCTTCTCTAGGTAATTCACACCTCACGGCAGTAACCCCCGTATCAAGGAGGGGAACTTCCTGCTAGGTGATTTAACCACCTCACGGCATAGCAATATAATCAAGGAGGGCGAAACTTCTCTAGTAATTCACACCTCACGGCGCATTAGCCCTATTCAAGAAGGGAATTTCTCTAGGTAATTCACACCTCACAGGATAGCCCTATTCAAGGCAGGGGAATATCTCTGTAGTAAATTGCCACGCCTCACGGGGCCATAGCCCTATTCAGGAGGGAACTTTTCTAGGTAAATTCTACCTAGGATCCCATAGCCCTTTCCAAGGAGGGGAACTTCTCTTAGGATAATTCTTACCTTACGGGCCTTAGCCCTATTCAAGGAGGCGAAACTTCTCTGAGGTAATTCCACACCTCACGTGCAGTAAGCCCTATTCAAGGGATGGGAAGCTCTTTAGGTAATTCAAACCTCACGAGCATAGCCTATTCAAGGAGGGGAACCTTCTAGGTAATTCACACCTCACGGCATAGCCGTATTCAAAGGAGGGCGAGCTTTCTCTAGGTAATTCACACTCCACGGGCATAGCCCTATTCAAGGAGGGAAACTTCTTAGGTAATTCACACCTCACGGGCATAGCCCTATTCAAGAGGGGGAACTTCTCTAGGCGTAATTCCACACCTCACTGGCATAGCCCTATTCAAGGGGCCGGAACTTTCTCTAGCTAATTTCGACAACCTCACGCGGCATAGCCCTATTCAAGCGAGGGGAACTGTTTCTAGGTAATTTCACACCCTCACGGCATTAGCCTAATTCAAGGAGGGGAACTTTCTTTAGGTAATTCACACCTCCACGCGGCATAGCCCTATCTCAGCGAGGGGAACTCTCTCTAGAAATTCACAACCTCATCGGGCATAGCCCTATTCAAGGAGCGAACTTCTCTAGGTAATTTCACACCTCACGGGCATAGCCCTATTCAAGGAGGGGAAACTTTCACGATTTATTCACACCTGCAACGGGCATAGCGCCTATATCAAGGAGGGCAACTTCTCTAGCGTTAATTCACCACCTCACGCGTCATAGCCCTATTCAAGGGAAAGGAATCTCCTAGGCTAAATTCACATCCTCACGGCAAAGCCCTAGTTCAAGAAGGAAACTTCTTCTAGGGGTAAATTCACACCTCACGGGAAACCCTATTTCAAGGAGGGGAACGTTCTTTAGGGCTAATTCAACCTCACGCCATAGCCCTATTCAAAGGAGCCGCGGAACTGTCTAGTGTAATCACAACCTCACGGGCAGAACCCTATTCAAGGAGAGGAACTTCTCTAGGTAATTTACACCGCACGGGCATAGCCAGATATTCACAGGGGGGAACTTCTTGCTAGGCGTAATTCACACCTCGACGGCGCCATAGCCCTATTCAAGAAGGGAACTTCTCTAGGTAATTCACACCTCACAGCAATAGCCCTATTCAAGGAGGGGGAGTATCGTCTAGGTAATTCACGCCTCACGGGCATAGCCCCTATTCAAGGAGGGGAAACTTTTTTCTAGGTAATTCACAACCTCACGGGCATAGCCCCTAGTCAAGGAGGGGAACTTCTCTAGAGAATTCTTACCTTACGGGCTGAGCCGGCTATTCAAGGAGGGAAAACTCTCCTATGGTACATTCACACCTACGTGCAGAAGCCCAGTTCCAAGAGGGGGAACTCTCTTTAGTAATTCAAAACCTCCACGAGCATAGCCCTATCTAAGCGAGAGGAACTTCTCTAGGTAATTCACACCGTACGGGCATATAGCCCTATTCAAGGAGGCAACTTCTCTAGGTGAATTCACACCTCACGGGCATCGCCCTATTTCAAGGAGGGAACTTCTAGGTAATTCCACACTTCACGCTAGCCCCTATTCAAAGGAGGGCGAAACTTCCTAGGTAATTCACCACTTCAACGGGCATAGCCCTATTCAAGGAGGGAACTGCTCTAGGTTTAATTTCACACCTTCACGGGGCTACTAGCCTATTCCAGGAGGGGAACTTCTCTAGGTAATTCACACCTCACGGGCATAGCCCTATTCAAGGAGGGGAACTTCTCTAGGTAATTCACACCTTACGGGCATAGCCCTATTCAAGGAGGGGAACTTCTCTAGGTAATTCACCACCTACGGCCATAGCCCTATTCAAGGAGGGAACTTCTCTACGGGTATTCACACCTCACGGGCATAGACCTATTCAAGGAGGGGAACTCTCTATTAATTTTCACACCTCACGGGCATAGCCCCTATTCAAGTAGGGAACTTCTCTAGTAATTCACACCTCACGGTCATAGCCCCGTATTCAAGTAGGGGAATCTCTCGTAGGTAATTCACACCTCGGCGGGCATAGCCGCTATTCAAGGAGGCGGGAACTTCTCTAGTTAATAACTCCACCTCTCGGCCATAGCCCTAGTCAAGGAGGGGAAACTTCTCTTAGGTAGTTCACTCCTCACGGCATAAGCCCTATTCCAAGGAGTGGAAACTGCGCTAGATAATTCACAGACCTGCGACGGGCCATAGCCCTATTTCAAGCGAGGGCCAAACTTCTCTAGGTATAAATTCACACCTCACGGCAAGCCCATTCAAGGAGGGGAACTTTCTCTAGGTATTCACACCTCACGGCATAAACCCGTATTTCTAAGGAGGCGGAAACTTCCTTTAGCTAAATTCAACCTCACGCGGCATAGCCCTATTTCAAGGCAGGGGAACTTCTCTAGGTAATTCCACCTCACGGGAATAACCCTATTCAAGGAGGGGAACCTTCTTAGGTGGGATTTACACCTTCACGGCATAGCAATATGCAAGGAGGGGAAACTTCCTAGGTAATACCACACCTCCACGCCGGCATAGCCCCTATTCAAGAAGGCGAACTTCTCTAGGTAATCACACCTCACAGGCATAGCCCTATTCAAGAGAGATATCTCTAGGTTAATTCACCTTCACGGCTAGCCCCTATTCAATGAGGAACTTTATGCTAGGGCTAATTCACACCTCACGGGCTTAGCCCTGTTCAAGGAGGGGAACTTCTCTAGATAATTCTTACCTTACGGGCTTAGCCCTATTCAAGGAGGGAAACTTCTCTAGGTAATTCACACCTCACGTGCATAGCCCTATTCAAGGAGGGGAACTTCTCTAGGTAATTCACACCTCACGGGCATAGCCCTATTCAAGGAGGGGAACTTCTCTAGGGGTAATTCACACCCTCACGGGCATAGCCCGTATTCTATGAGGGGAGCGGAACTTCCTAGGTAATGTCACACTCGAGCGGGGCAATGAGGCCCTATTCAGGAGGCGCGAACTTCTTTAGGTAATTCACACCTCACGGGCCATAGCCCTATTCAAGGAGGGGAGACTTCTCTAGGTAATCACACCTCACGGCATAGCCCTATATCAAGGAGGGGAACTTCTCTATGTAATTCACACCTTACACGGCATAGCCCTATTCAAGGAGGAAAACTTCTCTAGGTAATTCACTCACGGGCATAGCCCTATTCGAAGAGGGGAACTTCTTTTAGGTAATTCACACCTTCACGGGCGCTAGCCCTATTAAGGAGGGAACTTCCTCTAGGTAAGCACCCACGGGCATAGCCCTATTCAAGGAGGGGAACTTCGTCTAGGTAATTCACACCTCAACGGGCATAGCCCTTATTCAAGGAGGCGAACTCTCGATTTATTTAACACCTACTTGGGCATAGCCCTTGATTCAAGGAGGGGGAACTTCGTAGAATCACACCTCACGGTCTTTATAGCCGCTATTTCAAGGAGGGGAATCTCCTAGCGTGAAATTCACACCCTCCACGGGCATAGCCCTATTTCAAGGAGGCGGAACTTCTCTAGTTAATTCACACTTCACGGATAGCCCTATTCAAGGGGGGAACTTCTTTAGGTATTTCACTCCTCACGGCATAGGCCCTATTCAGAGGAAGTGAACTTCTCTAGATAAATTCACACCTCACGGATTAGCCCTATTCAAGGAGGGCAACTTCTCTAGGTAATTCACACCTCACGGGCATAGCCCTATTCAAGGAGGGGAACTTCTCTAGGTAATTCACACCTCACGGGCATAGCCCTATTCAAGGAGGGGAACTTCTCTAGGTAATTCACACCTCACGGGCATAGCCCTATTCAAGGAGGGGAACTTCTTTAGGTAGTTCACACCTCACGGGCATAAGCCCTATTCAAAGAGGGGAACTGCTCTAGGTAGGGTAATAAACACCTCACGGGCATAGCCCTAGTCAAGGAGGGGAACTCTTTACGTTAATTCACACATCACGGACAAGCCCCTATTCAAGGAGGGCGAAGACTTCTTTAGGTATACACTTCACGGGCATCAGCCCTATTCAAGGAGGGGAACGTCTCTAGGTAATTCACACCGCACGGGCATAGCCCTATTCTCAAGGACGGGAACTTCTCTAGGTAATTCACACCACACGGCATAGCCCTATTCAAGGAGGGGAACTTCTCTAGCGAATTCACACCTCACGGGCATAGCCCTTATTCAAGGAGGGGAACTTCTCTAGGTAATTTCACACCTCACGGGCATAGCCGTATTTAATGGAGGGGAACTTCTCTAGGTAATGTCACACCTCAACGGCATTAGCCGCTATTCAAGGAGCGGAATTCTCTAGGCTAATTTCACACCGTCACGGCTATAGCCTATTCAAGGAGGGAACGTCTCTATTTATTTCACACCTCACGGCATAGCCCTATTCCAAGGAGGAACTTCTCTAGGTTAATTCAACTCACGGGCTGTAGCCCTGCTCAAGGAGGCCGGAACGTCTCTAGATAATTCTACCTTACGGGCCTAGTAGCCCTATCAAGGAGGGAAACTTTCTCTAGGAATTCACACTCACGTGCATAGCCCTATTCAAGGAGGGCGAACGTTCCTGTTAGGTAATGCAAAAACCTCACGAGCATATAGCCCATGCTCCTGCGCTTTT
>JABUQX010133125.1:7500-18281 GCA_015478945.1 Trachelipus rathkii | reverse complement strand
CCTAAAAATATTCAATTACTATCATATTAAACTATTAAAAAATTAAATTTTAATAAATATAACACACCCAGACACACCTATCTGACTCTCACACACAAGCACTACACATCAATACAATGTGTGTATTTATTTATATTATATGAGTTTTTTAATAATATAATTATGTTTTATTGTTGTGTGTTAGTGTGATATATGATATATTATATATATTATATATAATATATTAGTATAATATATATATATATATATACGTGTATATTGTGGGTGTGTATGTATAAGTGTGTGTGGTGATATATAATATAGGTTATATATTATAATATATATATATATATTATCTATATAGTTATATGAGGTAAAAATTAAGGCGATTCAATTCATCTTCTCAAGCGTAGGTGCACTACGTGTGTAATTAAGTATTGCTTTTATTAAATACATTGAGAATTTGAGATATATAGGAGAAATTTGTGCTGAATGGAATGATATATATGTCAACCGTGAAAATTTTAAGAGTACAGTATGTATACTGTTATGAGTGATGTATTAATAAATATCTTAGTGAGTTAGTGTGATACGTAATATAAAGTATAAATTACTTGTGAGTTGTTTATTATATAAGTAATAATTGTGTGTAATATGTATAATAGTATGTATATGTGTGTAATTTATATAGTAATACTGTGTGTGTAAAGTGTAGTATTGTCTAGTGGTTATATGTTATAAGTAATATAAATTTATGTGTGTGTTCACAGATATTATAGTGTATATGTAGTATGTATGTTATTGAGTGGCTCGAAATGTCGTGATAGTGATAATAGTCTCTTTCTGTGCTTGTTTCTCGTCGTACTACTTGTGAGATATTATCAGAGATATGAGGTTAGCTTTTATCTTATGAGATGACTTCCATTTTACTTGGTGAGACGCTAAAATAGACAAGCACCGGCATATGCTTTGCTCGTTGAAGTCCGCCCCTCTTCACCACAGGGACTAAATGTTCGCCTTTGGTACGCCAAGACTTAGGAGAAACTAGCAACACCACATGTAGTTGTAACCTTTTACAGTTATCTCTTTTAGGTGTTTTAAACAGCTTTAGTTCTGGTTATTTTATTAAATTTATGTCAGAATATATTAAAGAAGGTCTATGTCTTCCTATCAAGGTACATTAATTTTAATACATATTAATTTTTTCCCGCCTGACCTATATCCGAGTTAAATTTTTATTTTACAAACTGAATGAGACCAACCTTATTTTAAAAAACCCGCCAAAGAAATTAAACCGCATAAAAAAAATACATTTGTATTAACATTGTCCAAGAAATTGATATCTTGAAATTCTTGAACAAAGCAAAATATACTTGTTTTTTGCTGCTTGATAAAGTCAAATTTGTTATTATTTATATCATAAAAATATTTTATTTGTAATTCATTTGTATTTATAATCATATCTTTAAAAATAAATGTCATACATTGTTCTTTCGAAACACCTTGGAGGGTATTTTAAATTGGAGAAAGTGGTCAAAAATGATATATATGTTTTCCGTGTGTAAAAGTGATGTGTTATAGACTAGACTGTGATATCAAATTGTTTCGATTGGTGAGCGCATTTTTTGTGGAATGCTCATACATAACATTGTTTGTACTACAGAGGTTGTCATGTAAAGCACTCGCGTTTCAATGAGAGAGTGCTGCTCGGAGTAGATTTCTAAGGACTCTACAAGAAAAAGTTTGTCACACAGAAAAAGGTAGATTCAAGATGAGGATTCCGACGAACTACCTCTCCTACAAACCTGGTCTCTCTGGGAAAGGAAGTAGACAACAAACCGCAGAGCAGTTCCCAGCAGGAAGCACCACTATCGAGATGAGAGAGTAAGGAAAAATTCAAGTATCATGCAGAACAGTGATGATGCCACCATCGGTAGTGCTACCCTTAGTAATAGCCTCAAGTGCTTACATAAGACCTCATGGAAATTAGACGTAATAGTCTGAATAATCCGTACATCGCCTAATTACCATTATTAATTATATAAGATGTTCACAATTCCAAATACGAAATCTTTCAAAGGTCACTTGCAGACATGAGACTAGAAGACGGAGATACAAGCAAATCGATAATATTAATCCATGGTCCTCTCCAGTCTTTCAGGTGATATACATTAGCTATTTCTCTGTACTATTGGCACTAGATATAATACAATTGTTCATATTTACACAATGACGAAAGTATATTACTTCAAGCCAGCACGACATTTATCTTGAAGATCGGAAACAATTTTACAGTCACACAATATAGTGACCCAGGCATTACACAAGCTATCTAAGAATTTCACATCGACTAGCTTCGCGTACACACAATGAATAAACTAACCACGCTGCTCTACAGAAAGGACACCCAGATTATATCAAAGTGAATCTTTCAAATTTTTGTCCTCTATCAACTCTACTGAATGATAAGCAAAGCACGATAAAATATCTATTCCATGTACAGGTAATTAAGATCGTAATAAATCATTGCTACCTCTATTGCCATTACTATAATTAATATAATATGACGATAACAATTGAAGAATATGAATCTGCGAATCAGTTAATAGTTAGATTAGTACGATCCATACAATGAGCGTGTTAACCACATCACCACTGCTACATGATAATACATATGTTTATATAATTAATGAGTTATACTAGTTAAGGGGAATAAGTTATTTATAGTAATAGTATATTTATGACTGATAGGTATAATATAGTAATATGTTAAGTAGTATAGTAGTTTATGAATAGTAGCTCTGTCTAGTAGTGAATATAATAGTGCAATAATGTAACATAGCTTGTAGGTCTGAATAAAATATAAGTAGTATCTAAATACTATAGATACACCGCCCTTATAAATTATAATAGTTTGATGTAGGCCGTTAACATTGAGCTCTTTCTTGGACAAGGATGGAGAAGACTATCAATTGTGCGATAGGTTATTATAGTTAGATATGGTCTAGGATCTAATGAGAGTGACCTCACAACCACTGTCACTCTTGTATTTACTCTTGATTATTCAAGTCTGAATTGTTCTTGAGTCGATCTATAGACGTCCTTTATCAAATGATCGTCACATAAGATCGGGGAACTACAATGGAAGCCTAAGACATCTCTCCAGTAGAATCGTTATAAGCAAAATTTGTAAAACCTTCGATAGATGGGAATTTCACTCAACTCGGCTGTGGTAAATCGCCTTCTCAGATTGGGTTTCCTTCAATCGGCTGTAAATTTAGCATGTGCATCGCAGATGGTTCCTCAAGTTCTGTGAGAGATATTTGGCTTCAATAAAGGTCACTCCATCTACTGTACAGCTGGAACAATCTTTAGTAACTCGACGAAGAGGCCCAGAATGCGTTTTTATTATGGTGCATTTAAGTGGGATTAAAGTTTCAGTGTGTAAATTGACTTAATGGATACAAAGGAAATGAAGATTGAAAATAATTGGTCCCACATGTTTAACGGAACAGAAGCGATTATATTGCTTAGTTGCTATACAATATAAATATTGTTAAAATTAATATAATTTATTATAAAATAGATTGGTATAATTGTTTAGATTGAGAAAACTTTAATGTGGTTTGCTAGGCTATAAGAGAGATACACTGATTTTACCAGGATTGCCGTAATTTTATGTAAGAAATCAGAGAAAGAATTCAGGGTTTTCATTAGCTTTTCAGTAACTTTTTTTCGGAGCAAAATGGAGTTGTGCGTTATAGTCAATGTATAATGTGTATTATATCCCATTGATGATATAGTCTAATAATGAAAATTCGTAGAAGGTATAAATAGTAGATTTTATATTCAGGTACTATAGCATTATTATATACAGTACTTTTCTATATTTTTTTCCACTGTATAAATGAAAAGTTAGTAAATATATCAGATTAATTTACAGTTCTGTTAATCTATGATTTGGCCGCGTTTTCGCCCCTCTCTTCTATCTAGTCTTATCTATCTTATTCTATCTAAGCTATCGGTAATCTATCTATCTATCTATCGTTTATTCTGCTGAGGTTTGTTTTAGGACATAAAGCATTTTTCGTGAGTTGTAGTTTTGAGTCAGCGAGACTGTTATCTACTATTTAAAATTTTAAAAATATTCTTAGAGTACTAAGATAATCGTCAGTCTATTTAGTTGTTATAAATAAACGCGAAAACGGTTTTAGAATAAAATAATCAATCCATCATTTCATCTCCAATCCATTCTTCATTTATATTTGTAGACTAAAATACCTGTTTTGAATAAAAGTGCACAACCAACTGCAATGAACGTTGAGAATATTGTTATCAGTGGAGGCCACTTCATAATATATATATAAAGAAATAAAAAACTATAATAAGAATTGATATAAATTACTAGCTTATACGATTGCGCTTTAATTTCTCAGCGTTGAACAAAGCTCGGCTAGCGCCAGTTGATAATAGTTGTCATTCTGAGTTGTATGTTGTTTTCCATCTGTTATAGGGTCTCGTTTTAATCTTCTATTTTAATAAGTAATGAGATAAAACAAATATACTTCATTAACATAGTCCTTAAGCTCTCCGATAGCTGTGGCCTGACGAAGATACGATAAAAGATAAATTTTGCTTCTCTTTATTTATTTTCTGGTAATAATTTCGAGATATTTTGGAATTTGGGAATAGATCGCTACGGAAGTATATTAAATTAATCTGCATTTGTATCCCTGCTGTATATAAAATGAGGTCTCAATGATTAAGTTTTTTAATCGAGATAAGATACTTTTATTATATGCTCATATAATAGTTATATATATATTATTATTGATGTATATATTATATATATATATATTATATATATATAAGTGAGTGATTTTATAATATATATATGATGTAATATTAATATAAGTTTTATAATGTATTTAGTTAAAGATTCTACCATGGTTTTTATTATAATATATATTATATATGTTATTATTGATATATATATATTAATACTTTCGTTGATAATAGCTTCTTGTCTCCAACATTGTCCGAACAGTATAATCAAATATTCATCTATTACATGTTTTCATTGAGCCAATTGTTTTATTTTTATGGTGAAGTTCTCAAGAAAATTTGAATCTATGCAAATATAGTGAAAGATGAAGGGTGAAGGATGAAGGATGTAAGGTTAAGGATGTATTGTATTTGTGAGAAACTATCAATATGCAGTGTGTAGCTAGAGCGCGCTTCTTAGCAAGTCTAGAGAAAGATTGTCAACTTACTCCAGCTTTGAATTTAAACTATTTTAGTTGCTAAAATTTCATATTTCACTTGGAAAATATTTGAACATTTAAAAGACAACATGACTTCTTTTTTCAAAAAATTCTTTAAAAAATTTCGCTGATCTAATAGATTTTCCAGAAAGTGATTGGAAAGTGTTGAAAGAATGATCCTTTGATGAAGGAAAATAAGATTCTTCAACGAAATTATATGACTTTAGTAATATTGTGGAAACTGGAAGTGATTCCAAATATGGCTATATAAAAGTTGATATTTTATATGACAGCATCCATAATTTCGATAAATTTTAGAGACTCTAAAGAAAAAGCTAAAGAAAATAAATAACTAGCTACATTTTTAGCGTCTAAAAGGAACAAATGAATGATATATCAAACATAACCGAAGTTAGAGGTATCTTTCTCGCATGTCCAATTGAGGTAGAGATAATAACATAGGCTTCTATTAGAATATATAGAAGTGGTGGCGAGCTATTCTCTCCCTAAGCTTAGTTTCCTCATACCCAGATGTAAATTGAGCAAACTCCTTCCTTGAACCTTCCACGGGTTCTGCCCGTGTGAAGTGGAGGTAAATAGAATAAAAATTATAAACAACAGGTTGATTCAATTGTTCCTGGCAATTTCTTCTTCCTATAAACAAAAACAATCTTTAGCTCATTGGAATAAGCTAGATTATAATTATTTCTGGGTATTTAAATATAAGTAGAATATTATATTGAAAATTATATATAGATAGTAGTATATAGGTATAATAATATATATATATTATAGAGTATATATATATATATATATATTAAGTAGAATAGTAATTAACATTTTTTTAAACTATAGAGGAAATATATGCAGTAAATGTTAAGCAGCATGTTCTTATTTTATTAAATATATTTAAAAACATAGTAATAGTTTGAAAATTGTCAAAACATTTTCTCAATCGACGATTTATTTGGTTAACTGTCATTGAAATAATTATGTGTTATTAATCTGTTTTTTGTTTTTTTTTTTTTTGAAAAAAAAAAGAATCTGTAAAAACTAAAATATCACTATACAAATGTTAACATAAAAACGCAAAACAGAAAAATAAGCTGGAACTTTCTTCTTTATTATACTTTCGCTTAATTATTCAAGTTCATGGAATTATTCGGACAAAGAACGCTAACTTGAATTGTTGCAGCATTAGTTAGCAGATTTCAAAACCATCTTCTCTCACTAACAGTTTCATGAGTTTGCTGATCAGCTAATTTTCAGTCTTGACAATCTTAGAGAATAACTCGACTTGCATGATTTTCTACCGTTCAGTCGACTATATTAATGTTTACCTTCTCTAGCGTGTGCTATTTAATATTTAGCAATACATTATGATGATCACTTTCGCGTTTGTTTTGATGTGTAGTTGCCTTTTGGAGAACTAAGCGAACAACCTAAAGGTAAATTTGTTCGCGTGATTGCACAGCTGCCTACAGTAGATTACGCTAATTGTTCGCACTTTGGTGTGTGCTTTCAACTCTTAACAATATTTTTTTTAGTTGATCGCATCCGCATCCGCATTCGCATTCGCTCAGGCGTTGGAGTTTGCTTTGGTTTGGGAATACTTTAAAACTACAAATCAAACTTTCATGACAAATTTGTGATATATTTTAAATAGACTGGCAAACGGAAAGAATTTAGTTTACGCCGCAGTTTGTGTAAATTATTTCCCTAGAAATCAGTTAATTTGGCAGTTTATAAAATCAGATTATTACTTTGGAAGACTTCGTTAACCTTCTCCCTTAGGTTATTTTGCAATTTTCATCAGAGATCAATGAGAAAATTTTCAGCAGATAAACTGTAAACATCATTAGCTTTAAACTTTTAAAAATTTCATTAATGTTTTTAAGGCTGTTGCAAATAAATTATACATAATTCTTCACAACAATAATTGAACTTGAAAGAAATATATATGTTAAAATCAATCAACAGCTCTTTTAATGAAAGCAATCTAAAGCTACAACTAGCTCTAAAATAATATTTTCATAGTTTACGTATTGCAATCAGAGGAGGTTTGCTTTCCAAATGAAAAGTCTAGACAAGTTGAACGTTAAAAAATACGTTTCATAACCAAAATTATAAGATTAGATTGTCTTGGAGATGCTTGGAAGGGGTGGCTCCTAAATAATGTCCCTCTTCTACTCCCCTTTCTATAATCACTTGGGAGTTATCGGTGTCTGGTGATAGGGTCGCTACCGCTATAACTAGGTGATAGGCATTTTTTGGTAGAGGGTCTTTATTCTTAACTAATTTTTGAAACATTTGTGTTCTGCCTTTATTCTAATTTCCATTTCGAGAAACACCACCTCTCTTCTACTTCTAGACCTCCACTATTCTTAACCGAATTGTTCTACGTGATGCTGGGGAAAAGGAGTTGACTCATAAAATTAGTTCCAAACACATTACTACTCCCATATTTCTAGTAAATACTAAATTGGGAGTATATCGAGTGTCCATACGGCATGATAAGGTCTGCTGAACAACACTATATCAATACTAGGATGATTGTAAATTAGGAAAATTTTTTAGGATCAGACGGGTTCATTTTAATTATTCTTAACTAATTTTTGAATTCTCTGATGCTGTCCCTCTTAATATTAGATCGTTCCGATGATCTCGCAGAAACACCACCTCTCTCTACTTCTAGACCTCCACTATTCTTAACCGAAACTCGTGTATCTGGGGACAAACGAACCATACTCAATTCTTTTTTACCGTCTCAATATTCCACTTTCATTATAGGTATACTTGGGATGTCGGTGTATTACTGTATGCACCTATTTTATCAGATCTCATGATTATAATTTATAGTATACAAAATTCAGTGAGACCGTCATTCTTGTCAATCTACCATAAATTAATCTATTCCCTTTATTTATAAATTCAACGACTATCATGATACACCCTGAATATAATATCCATAACTATAGAACATTAATAAATATATTAAACTCCTATATAATATACTTCTCCACTGAGCCATTCAAAAGATATATAATATATTCAAAGAATAACATCAAATATATAATCTATCAAATATGTACTTACTATCTCAATAATAAAGTTCATCTAAATATCAGAATACTCAAAAAAGTAAAGCATCAAAGTATATTACCATATATATAATTCTATTATAGGTACCTATACAAATATATACACAATAAATACATACAAAGTATAATACATTTAAATATAACACTTATAAATTATATCGAAATGACATTATACTCTTCGGTATTCTAATTATTTCTGTAAACTATCATATTGAAGTGAAAGCTATTAGATTTGCCAACGACATTGGTTATCTATCCTCTGGTTATATCCAAAGATATGATGTCTATTTTATGCTGAGATGATGTCCCTTGCAATCCCATTTCATAACTTTTAAGAATCTCAGATGCTCTCGAAAAAAATTGGTAATAGCATAAAGCTAATTACTTCGGTCATCACACCTGATCGATACTTCAAGACTATAATAAAACATAATATTTTAGCCTATCTCCATGTTAATAATATAATAATTATTGTTACTCACTCATTCAATGGAAACTCACCATTGGAGGTTCACTGTCTTACTTCAATACTCCGAAATCCATGCTTCTTATAATTGAAATACGGAAACAAAGCAAAATTAATTCGTGAATAATATTAATAAAATTCTTACTTTCTCACAGCGGATAATGCCAATATTTCTTGACGATTTTAATTTCAGAATTAACTAACTTTAGTCTTATACTATTTGTTATCAACTTTATTGTTTCTTTTGAACGAATTACATATGGAAATGATTTATGAATAAATATCGCCAATCTCTGTCTCAAATATACACAGACACTACTTTACGATAACGAATACTTTGTTCACATTAATCATCATGCACTACGATTTTACGCAGATATTATCCTCTTAACTCTATATAATTATACCTTAATAGGTAAGATATACCTCACCCACTAATTATTTAATCCGTAATGATATAAGTATAGAATAAATGACTATATAAATAATAAATAACACTCAGTAATATATATATACAGCATAAAGATACAAAATGGCTGTCCCTTTTCCACTATATATCTATACATATATATACACCTTCAACCTATAATATTATCTAATACTTATATATATACCTAATTATGACATCACTATATAGTATATATATATACTATATACTCACTATATACACTTAATAACCTATACTATATATATATACTATACATATACTCATATATACTATATATAACAATTAGAATTTGTATATTATCTGGCAGATATTTTTGAGAAAATAAATTTCTTAAGCCGATTTACTATTATTAATGGAGAATTCTTCTTAAATTCTTTCGGCCGGGAAAATCGAAGCGTGATCGACCTTCTTGAAATTCGGTCAATTTATTACCGACTGGACACGGAACCTAAGCATTTTTATTCCCGACGGAACTTCATTAATTAATTATTCCACTTAACAATCACGTACTTAATTATTTAAACTTGACGTAGCCTGAAATGTCAAATGAGAAATAAGGAAGAAAATATACTATAAAAGAATTTACAAAGAGGAGAGAGAGAGAGAGCAGAAGAGAGAGAAGAGAGAGAGAGAGAGAGAGAGAGAGAGAGAGAGAGAGAGAGAAGGAGAGAGAGAGCGAGAGAGCACAGAGAGATAGAGACAGACAGCGATACACAGAGAGAGCAGCGGGGATGTTGTTATCCTTATTTGGGCATTAAAATTATAACGTACATGACCTGAACGATTTGTATAGCAGTAGACTAGGCGATATTTTTTCCTGATTTTAAATGTATGAAAAGTAATTAATATTTTATTTTTTGTTTCTTTCAACTTAGTTTCCACAAATATTCTTTTTTATACAAATATAAATGATTTATTTTATTATACTTAAATTTTTTGATTTTTATTCTAATATATTATATATATATATATATATATATATAATATATATATATAAATATATATATAAATATATTATATTATATATTATTTATATATATATTATATTATAAATATATATATATATTATATATATATAATATATATATATATATATGAGTATTATATATATATATATTTAATCTGCTGGAAAGAAGGGTTATTTCTCTCAACCCTTTAACTATTTTTCCGTTTCTTTAACTTTTCTTTTTGTAATGTTTTTGAATCTATGAATCTTCCCTTAAGACTATATTTGAAAGCGTCTTAATTCTTCTAATCTCATTTGTGCTCGCCACCCCGCCTTTTGACTTCCCACTGCTCTCTGCTCTCTGCTCTCTGCTCTCTGCTCTCTGCTCTCTGCTCTCTGCTCTCTGCTCTCTGCTCTCTGCTCTCTGAACACTGCTCTCTGAGATCTTCTTTCTTTTCTCTGCTCCTCTGCTCCTCTGCTCCTCTGCTCTTCTGCTCCTCTGCTCCTCTGCTCCTCTGCTCCTCTGCTCCTCTGCTCCTCTGCTCCTCTGCTCCTCTGCTCCTCTGCTCCTCTGCTC
>JABUQX010133125.1:0-2500 GCA_015478945.1 Trachelipus rathkii | reverse complement strand
AATATAATCAAAATTATTTTATTCAGTCAACGATATTACATATTTTACACCACATTAAAAATAACAAATTTTGACTCCGGTACCTGCACCGACATCGGTACCGGTTCCCACCCAGGTTACGTAAGTCTGATAGAATCTCATAACCCTAAAAAACACCCTCTGGTCATAAAGTGAAGCTAAATCTTTAAGATGCCAGATTAAGCGAAAAATGGCTAAATGCTATGTTCAAACTCCAGCCTAAATCAACACAAGTAGCTCCATTTCTTAACTACAAAGAATTTTCCTTGTAAGCTCTTTTAATCATTACAAATCTCCGCATAGTGTAATATATTATTTTGTTTAAGGCACTAAAATAATTTCAGTAATAATTATTATATAATACTAATATTACCTCTAATGGCAGATTATAAGGGAGCAAAGGACCAGCAGTTGTTTTTAAAGGATCGTTAACCTTACCCCATATCTTGATCGGATTCGGATATCGGATTCTGTGTAGTTAAAACTCTTAAAATTGTGACTGAGAATACCTAAAACGAGTGTAATTGGAGTTCATACCCAAGATTTGGGGTTCGCAGTCTCAAATTTGGGGGCTCTACGGACTGAAAATCGAACTTAGTGGGCGAGAATATACCCTCTGGTCAGAAGAATGGTCGCAATTGACCAAAAGAACTAAATCGATCATTCAACAACATTCGCCCTTTGGCGAATGTTTGTCGGATATAGTGCACCCTATATTACAATAATAATAATAATAATAATAATAATAATAATAATAATAATAATAATAATAATAATAATAATAATAATAATAATAATAATAATAATAATAATAATAATAATAATAATAATAATAATAATAATAAAAATAAAATAATAATAATAATAATAATAATAATAATAATAATAATAATAACAATAATATTAATAATAATTTCTCAATTTCCCCAAACTTTATTCTGATTATGTACAGTAAGTAAATATATAGTTTTCCAGTCTATAAAGAAGGTTCTACAAAACTAAATACATCTATTTAAGTAATGTAGCAGTCCACTGCACTAAAAGTGGGCAAAACTCTGGGGTAAACACAGTAGTTTCCATCGAGCGCCCGATGATTGATGCTTACATGAAATTTTAATAATGATATTAATAATAATTTAATAACAAGAATAATACTGATACAATAGAAATATGTATTTTTCAAAAGTAATAATGAGCATTAATAAAATCATTTTAATAATAATAATAATAATAATTATTATAATAATAATACTAATAATAATAATAATAATAATAATAATAATAATAATAATAATAATAATAATAATAATAATAATAATAATAATAATGACCACATGAGTTTGATCTTGTCGACAAACGACTTCGACAAAGGAGCCGATAATCTTTATCACACCATCTTAAAGGCGTCATATATTTGCTGTTGTTTGTTGTTTATTATTATTTATACACACACACACACACACATATATATATATATAGTATATATATATATATATATAATATATATATATCTATATATATATATATATAATATATAAATACTATATATATATATATATATAGTATATATATATATCAGGGACGTGCCTTCTGGGTAGGCAAGGTAGGCAGAGATATTAAATTGTTGAATTATTTATTTATATTTTTTTAATATTTAACAAATTTAATCCATAAAAATTAATTTAAAGCAAAATTTCATTTTCCCTTGTAAAAAGCCAAAAATCCTTTGAACGCTTCAAAGGACGCTTATGGCTTCCTATATTGAACTTGGTTTGCATGGACGTTCCGTGCTATTCATTTTTAATATGTAAATGCTGTGCCTAAAAGCATTCTGAATTCTGCTTTTCGACACGCTCATAATAAGTCAATGTTTGAATGATGTCATCGACGGAAGGATATGTCTCTCTCTTCTCTCTCTCTCATATCATATATATATAATATATATATATAATATATATATAATATTATATATATAATATATATATATATATATATATATATATATATAATATTTATCATATATATTATAATTTATATATATATATATATATTATATATTTATATTACAATTAAGCCTGCTTACCCTGAGAGACAAGTCGCGGCACGGTGCCAGATATATATATATATATATATATATATAATATTATATATATATATATATATATATATATATTATATATATATATATATATATATATTATTATATATATATTATATATATATATATATATATATATATTATATAATTATATATTATATATATATATATATATATATATTATATATATATATATATATAATTATATATTATATATATATATATATATATTATATATATATATTATATAATATATTATATATATATATATATATATATATATAATATATATATATAATATATTTATATATATATTATATATATTATAATATATTATATATATATATATATATATATATATATATATATATATATATATTGTAT
>JABUQX010133124.1:0-11822 GCA_015478945.1 Trachelipus rathkii | reverse complement strand
CTGTTATTACAATACAGTTTTATTTTGACCTTTATCACTATTATAGCTTTGTGATTTCTTCTCAAAATGGAGTTCGGATTCCATTGGCAGATCGGAAAGCCGATTATGGATATGGAACAGATAAAAGATATTGATCTATTTCAATAATTATATCTGTATAATAATTTAAAAACTATTAGGCAATATAATTAGATGTATTCTAATGATAATGACATTATAACAAGTTAAGTATTAAATGTCAAAGATTCCATTCAAAAAGTCTGTTATTTACTTCATGTTCCAACTAAACAGTAAGCTAAAATTAATTATTCCTGGCTTCCCCTATTTAGATTAGAGATTCGTTTGCTTCATTATATAATATATATAATATATATATATATAATATTATAAATATTATATATATAATATATTATATATAATATATATATATGATATTAAGATATATATTATTATATTTATATATATATATATATAAATTATAGTATATCATTATACATATATATATATCTTATTATTATATATATATATATATATATATATATACTATTATATAATATATATACGATTATATAATATATATATATGGGTGAAAACAAGGTTCAGGGGAAATTAAGGCTGACTTTGTGAAAGGGAAACTGAAACAATATAATGAGAAATCAGCGTATGAAATTGTTGGAAATGCAAAAAAAAATTTTACTTTTTTTTTTATTTTTACTAATCTCCAAAATACGATAGGTACAAGAAACTAATAAAATATTAGAATCAGCGTTGAAATATGTATTAAAAAGTCTTTTTTTTTTTTTAACCGAAAAGAAGTACCAGGGTAAGCCGCCAAAGATTGCAAAGAGTCGGAGGTCTCGCGGGCCTCCTGGGGGACGACGGGGCTGGACTATTTCCCCCCCGGTGGGTCTCCGGAACCGCCGCTCTTTGGTATTTTGGGGTCGCGGGGGGTCCCCCCTCCCCTACGGGGTATGAAAACGTCCCCCCCCCTGTCCCACCGTCGGCTCGGAGCCCCTAAAAAGATTTTATCCGCTGATTTCATATATGTTATTAATTTCTCTTACCTATCGTAGTTTTTGGAGATATAAAAAAAAATAAAAAAAAAAGTTAAATTTTTTTTTATGCATTTCGAATATATTTCATAACGCTGATTCCATATATGTTAGTCAGTTTCTTGTACCTATCTTAGTTTTCGAGATATCGCATGTGCTGGTAACTTCTTTAGTTTGGCCTAATTATATAAATATATATATATATATATATATATATAGATATATATATATATATATATATATATAATATATATATATATATATATATATACTAATATATATTTTAATATATATATATATCGATTCGTTGGACAATTTTTTGTCAGAAAATATGTCGTCTGTTGCTAAACCTTTACCATACTATATATTATATATATTTATAATAGAGTATATATATATATAATATTGATATATTATAATTATAATATATAGGATATATATATATATTTATATATATAACATTTTAATGTTTACATAAAAATATGTTATTCGTTTGGCATAAAAGGACAGTCCCAATGTCAAATTTTTAAGATTTGGCAACCACGGAAAAAAAAAAAATTGAATGTACAATCTTATATTATATTATTATTCTATATATATATATATATTATTATAATATATATATTATATCTATGGACTCTTTTCCATTATGCTTACTCTAAAATTTTAATCTTCAGCTTAATTTTTTTTAATATTTACGTTGATCCGAACAAATTAACGCGCCAGAACCATTTTTTTTAAACAATGCAAAGTGAATTACATTTCAATTAAAAATCATAATTCCGTTAGGTCAAGGTTGTATACCCGTTAAGAAGGTTATGAAAGTTACGTTTGTTTAATTATAGAAATTAATTTTTATAATCTTTTTCGTGTGCAGCTCTTTTTAATCTCACTATATGTTCGTCTTTTAAATTGACCCCACACCAGTCCTATTATTTGAACCTTTATTGAATACTTCAGATGTATGTCTTAAGGCATGTGGAGCGGGCAAGATAACGACATTGATCACTCCATATAATACACTAATTATATATTATAATTTAATACTATATATTATACTATTATTGATATATATATATACATTCTACTATATATATTATATAATATTATTATATTTATATAATAATATTATATAATTAATATGTATATATAATCTATATAATATATATATACTACTATACACTGAAAACTATAGATATACTATATCATATATACATATATATATATATATATAAATATTAATATATTTAAGCCCGACGCCAGTACGATCTTATATTAATATAATATATATATACAATCATAATATATATATTAATACGTAACCATTAATGCGAATGAGAATGTTCTTTGCAAACGAGTCAGTTATTTTATAAAATCTGAAAAAATGAACGCGACAAACTCTAAAAAGAGAATTGACGCGCCGATATAGCCAAACATGTTGGCGGTAGACTGGTTTATGTTCAAGTCATGCTTTTGTTTGTCCATAATTTTTCCGTCCTTGAAAGTTTTTTTATTTTCTCTTGTTATCACTATATATATATATTTATATATTATATTATTATATATATATATATATATATTATCGTTATATATATATATTATATTATTATATATATATAATATATATATATATATCTATATAAATATAAATATAAATATAATCTTTCAAAATATTTCTTTATATATATATATATATAATTATATGAAATATATAATATGTATATATATCATATATTTATTAGTCTATCACTATATATCGAACTACATATCCACGTATATAATTACTAATATACTATCATTACTATAACTATATTTATATATATAGGAGTATTAATATATTATAATATTAGTATATACTTAATATAATTATTATATATATTTAATTATTATATATATATATACTACATATAGTATATATACATTATATATATATTATATACTTATATGCCAGACCAGCTTGTTTTTTCACTGAACGGTCAACAGTTACTATCTTTTTTTTCTTCACTATAATTTCGGCTAGTATGATCCTAAGCAATCAATTTAGCGAACCAGGTGACGGACTGATTCAAAAAAACTATATACGACCTGTTACAGTCTTCATTTACGGCTCCGTCAGTTTTATTTATTATTATGTTTTTTTAATAAAGGAATACCCAAAAGAGCAGGTCGGGCGGGGTCTCTCCAGGCGGCCTTCGGGAACGACGGTAGGGACTACTTTCCCCCCTCCTGAGGGCAGCGGTCTCTGCCGGACCCCCGCGGACACCAAATACCACAATTTATTATTGATCATGAGTGACACTTGCATGAACATACGCGTACAGTACTCAATTCATAGTCTCAAGAGCGTTATCATTCTGATAGAATTGGGTAGCTGCATCTGTTGTATATCTATAGCGGATGGGATTTTTTTTTAGCTATATAATCCCGCTAAGCTGTTCGCTCGATATGTTGTGAAAAGTGGGACTATATTGAGTTTTGTGATGTCCCTGTTAGCTACTTTACCTTTGATAGTAGGGGAACTTTGTGAATGGTTAGCAGATTATGTATACGGTGAGGTTATGGTTAGGTTGTCGTTTGTATTTCATATTCATTAGTTCAGGTTATGACATGTGTTGATATTTGATGTGAAAACTTTGTACCTTAGCATATATTCGTTGGTATTGTATAATAATTAGGTAAGGTTATTGATAAATTTTTGTTAAAATATTACTATGTTAGGTAAAAATAACAATGATATATGTTACAGATATGTTTGGAAACAGTGTGAATAGGTTGACGTTCTGTATGCAATGCGAGCTACTTTACTGTGTGTTAAGTATGAACTGTGTTATGTTGGCTGTTTATTCGTGTCGTAAGGATTTAGTTTAGTCGTGCACTTATATCTAGTTCAGGTTATTTATATGTAGCTTTACTTTGATGTTAAAAACTGTTGTTACGCTTGCATTATTCGGTTTGGTCAGTATAATAAAGAACTTATTTTTATGTATATTTGTTTATCCAAAATGATACTTCGAATTATGACCTTGATCAATAGATCAAATAGATCATGAAGGGTGGGTGGGGAGAGAGGGGAGGTAGCGGGTGGTTTTGATTTTAGCTGATTTATTGATTTAACTGGCTTATAACGAATCGTAAATATTACACTTTACTAGTTGATTTTTAGTCAAAAAGCTGTTTATTTTTATGTATATTGTTATAAATAGAAACTTTGTATATTTTTGTTAGTTTGGATTATGGTTATGGTTTGATTTCTTGATTTCTAATACTGTTTAGGATCAGTAAACTATTACAACTTCACTATGATATTTTTATTTTAAAGAACTTATTATTTGTATGTTATGTTTGGAAAAAAAAAACCTTTGTTATGTTTGCAATTATTCATTGGGATCTATGATAGTAGGTAAGGTTAAGATTAATTTTTGTTAAATATTACTATGTTAAGTGTAAAAACTTTAGTTACGTTAGCATATATTCGTGGCAACGCTCAAACTGGACAAGTTTAAGGATATATGTTTTGTTAAATATTAATCATCGATTAATGTAAAATACACATTGAATATGCTAGAGATTATGCTTGACAGAAGTGTGAATAGGTTACGTTTTTGGCTGCTATGTTAGATTTACTTTGACGTTTTAAGTAGTGGAACTTTTGTTAATTTAGGCGTTACTCTTGTTTAAAGGGTGTTAGAGGTTCTGTGCCGTTGCTGCAATTAGCTTCCTTAGTTTCAGTTGAATGCTTTATTGTAAAGCTTATTTACTGTGAAAACTTGTATCAGTTAGGATTATCGTGATCAGATATGTACTTGAAAATTATGATAAATTTTGTTAATATTACCATGTTAATGTAAATAACAATCGATTTGATTAGAAGATGTTGACACAAAGTGTGGAATAGGGTACGTGTTTTGGAGGCTATGTTAGGTTACTTTACGTTGTCTTAGTGTGGCCTTTGTTAATGGTTAGAAGAGTTATTCGTGCTTAGTGTGTAGGTTTGTCGTGTACATTATAATTCTTAGTTCAGGTGCGATGCTATGTTGATGCTTTATGTGAAAGCTTTTTAGGTAGCATATTCGTCGTCAGTATATAAAGAACGATTTTTTTTGTTATGTTTTTCCCAAATCGATATGAAGTGACATTTGAACAGATGCATAGATCACGTAGGGATGGTGGGGAGGACGTGGCGATGGCTTCGGGGAGGTAGTTTGATTATATTTATTTATGCTGATACGCATTTAGGGATGTAAAACGCTTAATTTTACAGCTGATATAAGATAGAGATTGATGATAAAAATTTTTTAGGTAAAACTTATTTTTTTTAACAAAATAAAAATATAAATAAAATAAAGTTTTGTGTTCAATGTCACTGCAAAAATATTTTTGGGGGACCCTTTGACTCAATAGATCAATGATCATTAATGGAGTGGGGGAGGTAGCGGTGGGTGGTTTGATTTACTATTTACTGCTTTAGGGTTGTCTGTATAACGCTAATTATTATATATCTTTAATTAAAAAGATAAAAGTTTTTTTGTAGTTATACAAAATATGACTTGAATCAATGATCAATAGATTAACAGATCAAAAGGCCATGTAGGGAGGGGTGGGGGAGGCATAGGTGGGATAGTCTTCACGATTTTACTGATTTACTGCTTTAGTGTGTGTAAACTGCAAATTTTTTACGTTACCTATAAATAAATAAATAAAACGTTTTGTGTTATGTCAGTACAACTATCATCACGTAGATCTAGATCAATAGTCACGGGTTGGATGGGGGTGGTGGTCGAGGGTAGGTGGGTGTTTGATTTATGATTTACTGCTTTTTGGTGTGTAAAAATGCTAAATTTTTACGTTATAAACATAAAGAAGAATAAAGTTTTGTTCTATGTTATACAAAATATGACCTGAATCACAAGATCAATAGACTCACGGATGGTGGCGGGGTAGGTCCTAGGACACCCGCGTGTGAGACGGGGTTTTTTAGTTTTACTGACATACTCTACTGTTTACTGTGTTTGTAAAAACGAAAATTTTTAACGTTATATATTAAGAAAAATCCTTTAGTTTTTAAAAATTATATTTTTTAAACAACGAACTATAAAATAAACAATTAATTTAATTAAAATATATAATTGAAAATAAATTACAAAATTTAAAATATTATATTTGGAATAAGACGTTGCAGGAGTCACTGAAACCGTACTCTCCTCCAGTCCTGATTATTCTTCCTGTGTCTCCAAATTTCTTTCTGTGTCAATTCCAGATATTGGGCCTCACCCCAACACTGTATTCCCACGGCCGTTAGCACCACGAACTTCACTCTGCACGATATTGCATCGTACGAAAAGTGCTAACTCCTACCTTTTATGTACCACGTTTTCATCTTCTATGTCCAATTTCCAAAGATTTACGGGCCCTGCCATTCTCAGTGGACGTGCCGTTCTTTACCTCGCTGCTCGAGGGATACCTATAGAAGGTGTTTTTCTGAACTTTACTATACCGGTTCATCCTTTATGATCATTTCAAATATGGGGGCTCGGCTCAACGACTCTATGGGATGAGCGTTCACTTTATCGGGCTGTACCGAGATACTTATAAAAGGGTGCAATTATTTTACCAGTTTCATCTTCAGTGGTCTTTCCTATTGGAGGGGCAGACGCCCTTAGGGAGTGTAGCCATTTAACTTGCTGTTCCAAGATACCTAATGGAAGGGGATACCAGTTTCATCCGTTTCTCTATTTCCTGGATGCATGTGCCACGTACTCGTATGCGCGGGTTACGTCACCCGATGGGAGGGTCGATAGACGGTGTCAAGTCTTGAGAGAGATACCATGTCTCAAACTCTATCCGATGCCTGGTACAGTTGGTGCGGTGCGGTGCCGCAGACAAATTCCATTGTCTCGGTGCGGTTCTGTACCACATTTACAAATGATTAACAACATAATAAAAAAATCCTACAGGCAATGATACCTTAAATATTTCGATCCACCTATATATTATGTATTTGATTATTTATTTTTTATTTAATTATTTATTTATTCACATCGGTTTTTATTTATTTTTATTTTCCCGTCTCGCACGCAAACCACCCGGGTAGATATATATCTTACAGAAAATCGAAAGTGAAGAGTCATTTTCCGGGTATTCAAGGACAGTATCGACGAATCTTCCTACCTTACTACATTATTTGAGGACACGACTCCCTGATCGATTTTGAGTGCAGTGACATAGGTTGCTAATATACATATACTGGTTTCCCAGTACTAGGCTAGACACGGGCAAGAGGCTGTCAGCACGCAATTTAAAGGACTGGAAACAGACAAAGGGAAATAAAGATAATCACAAGGTTTTGTTATCGCCAGATATTAGCTTAGTTTGTACAACTTGGAGGAGGGACACCATCTGCAAGAGACCCACGGAGCAAATCCGAATGACCATCATGTGTCTCTGTTGCTACGAGATATCTCATATTAAATATAATGACATTCCATCGGCAGCTTCGTCACACTCCCAGCCGAATTCCCCGGCAACACTACGACTCAAGGGATTCTGTTGCACTACTATGTTGGAAAAACTTGTTTCATCGGCCACCCACGCCCGTCTCCACCCGTTCCTCGCTGTCATTAAATTTTTCACCCTAAAAAATATTTCTTGAAAAAAATTGCACCAGAATCCGGCTCCCTCGGCTTCCGGGCTCCTCCGGACTCTTCTCACTGGCAGGCGCTGGAGCCCCTACATTGAGACAAAAAATAGGTTACATTCCCAGCTAGCATAACCATACGAAGTAGCTATCTCGGGACCTCTATGCACCGAAGATAACACTCAATATAACAATTATTAATTCTATTATCCTAACAACCATTTTAAACATTTCTGCAATTTTCCCACATCCATAATAACTCGTTATAAATGAACTCCATAATACTGAGATCACATGGAACCTCCTCAGCATTATAATTACCAGTTCAAATATAGTAAAAAAATTTTCTCAATATTTTGATTGGTTATTCTATCTCTATTCTCAAATTCAAACACTACACCTGAAAAACATTGAATATATTCAAAAGCATTGTTTTAACATACTTAAAAAAATATTAGCGTCATTATCACTAGTTGTTTGATCATCAAGCTAAGGAATAATTTTAATATAAATTTTATACTTTTATTGCAAACCAATGTATCATCAAATCAAATGTATAATATTTTCCAACAAGAATAAATAAATCATATTACAAATGCTTAACACCACTCTTCACGGGCAGAGCCCTATTCAAGTAGGGAGAGGGTGTACTCAATTTACATCTGAGTAGGAGAATCTAAGTCTAATGAGAGAATAGCTCACTTCTATATTTCTTCTATACGCCTATACCTCAATTGGGGATGCAAGAAAGATGTCTTTAACTTATGTTTGATATATCATTTATTTATGTATCTTTCATTTATTTATTCAATAGTTACATATCTAGAGACGTTATAATAATATAAACAGGAAGGCCAGACTTCCTTCTCAACCAAAGAGAAAAGAGGCAACTTCACTGTAAATATTTCAAATAACTAATAATGGTAATTGTTGAGCTAAGCGTTGTATGACGAAAAATCGATTTTATTCCGATAATCGTTTTTTTATGTATATTTTTCCTACCTATCCATGATGACATAAACAGCTCTGCCATATCTAACGCTTTCGGTTTAGGCCCGAAAATCCGTTAAGATTTTTATAAGATTTAAGTCGACACAGATTTACTGTGTATACTTAACAAAACTTATAATGGCCTGAACTTATTGGGTCCTAAACCGAATCGTAACCTAAAAATAAAAAATATGTAAAAAAAAAAATTTATGTGGCAACGTTGCACCGGAAGTCTATCGAAACATCGAGTATCGTTAAAAAAAATCGATACTTTTATACTACACTTAACTCCACAATTACCTAAATAAATCGTAAAGAGTTGAGGTAGTAGCTCTTACGACCGACCTGCGGAGAACAACAAGGAATTATTAAATTTATTAAAACATTTTGTGAATATAGACACTTGAACATCGACCATTATTATTGAGAGATTATAAATACTAAAATGTTATTTTTATTATTATTTTTATGTTAATATCAGACGAACCTCGTCAAAGACCCATAAAGAGTGATTATGAAAAGTAAGAGGAGATAGATCGTGACTAAATCCTATGCTAGTGGGTTAGAGACTTACAGAACAGTACGAAGTTGTAAGCGGCGAGAGAGACCCCCAAGATCTTTTGAAGAATTGTCTAAAAGAGGACCACGTCATCGTCTGAAGATAATTCTTGTGAACCTACATACTGCGAGATTTAGATATTATTAAAGCCTTAATATTTACATGTGATCGTCAGGATATACTCAATTATGCTATTAAGCCTCTTCGAGTACATGTCGAGTATCATTGAGTCCTGCTACGTACTGCTAGTAATCCATGTCATAGCGTCAGTCGAGAAAGTAATTGTCAAATGGAATCTTTCTATACACGGAGAGGGTTAAACGTTAAGAGCGAATAGAGGATAGACGCTACAATCTCGTACGGTTTCTTATAGATCTACATTCTTCGCGATGGGCAAACGATTATTAATCACCGTATCTACGTTCACACTTTATTTATTATAATATATACGGGCTCAGACCTCTATCTTTGAGTTTTCATGCTGTAGGACAACCGCCGGCAAGAAGAGCTATTGTATAATATATGATGAGCGGATACTATAAGATTCGTCAGATAATACTATATAATTGATAATTTAGGTAATTCTAAAAATCACTAAAATAAATCGCTTGTCAAGTATGAAATAATTCTCTCAGTAAGGAGTTTGTAAAAACTATAAAATTAATGGAGTTTTAGTATAATCACTTAGACCTAGGAATTTGTATTAATATTTTAGAGGGTAAATAGCATTTTTCACTTTCAACAGCAAATTCAATAAATACTATTTTTATCGCATGTGATAGAAATCCAAAACTAGTTTCGCTGCGCTAGGTCAAATATAAACAAAATTGATAAACATAAGTTCGCTCGCTGTATACCGTATATAATAAACAATAATTGAATAACCTAGTTGCGCCGTATTATCACGCGTGAGCCAATAAGAGCTAAAATAGGAGAGTTGGTCACCTCTGAAAGTTTGGAAGAGTAAAAGAAACTGTAGTCCGAAATCATCCACATAGACTTTGCTATCAGAGACACTTAGAGACTATTGGCTAACACGTATGGGAGTATCCTTATATTCAGGTATCTTCTCTTGATATCTAGAGAAATAATATGAACATATTTTGAGTAGATAAATTGAACCTATAACCATTATTTCGAATACTTCACATTAAACGAGAAACTGAAACGTTATTCATCACACGAGCGTAAAGAGGAATGTTATAATATTGCACGTTGAAGTTCAGGGCTAACGACAGGTGCGCCCGCGAAACTATCCTAGCCTTTTCGCAAATAACAGTACCTGGTGACCAATCTGTCGCTAAATCTCGGATTGCTGTGCTCAGTTTCTGTCTTACGAAAGTCTGTGGGGCCAAACATTGGGCATAACTCGTAATAGGCCCCTTTCCAAACACCAAATCCGCCCTTCGCGCGAAAAAGTAGCCGCGCGGTGATAGCGCTCTGTATACCGGCGTCGAGGCCAAAATCCTAGGCTTCTGCTCGGCCGATGAGAACATGTCTGCACAACCTTCGCCTAACAGTTAGGCGAGTGGTCCCAGTTTTGTCATTCGGCAGACTCATTACAATTTGGCAGACATTAATACTTTCAAGTAGTCAAGATCCCCGAGAGAGAAATACTATGAAGCCGCACGGCGATATCGAGCTCGTTGCGCCTCCCTATTTTCAAACTGCTTCCGGCGTGGCCCTTCTTCGGCCGGGCCCTGCTTCGGCGTGGCCCAGTTTCGGCGTGTTTAATATTTTATGAAAACTGAAATAGTTACTTGCAAAGATTTAAATAATTTTTGAAAAGAGAGATTTTTCGCCGCGTGCTTCATAGTATCTTTTTCGGCGTTTGATATTTTGAAATATTTGCCAATTTAAATATTTTATAAAAAACTGAAAATCTAATTTAGCGATTTAATATTTTTGAAATGCCTAGATTTTTCGCCCGTTCTTGCTTTACCGGCTATCTTTTTTGGCGTTTGGTGTTTGAAAGTATAATTTGCCAATTTCATATTTATGAAAAACTGAAAATCCGATTTAGCAATTTAATATTTTTGAAAAGCTAGATTTTTCGCCGTTCGTGCTTCACGGCATCTTTTTCGGCGTTTGGTTGGTGTTTGAAAGTATATTTTACCAATTTAATATTTATAAAAAACTGAAAATCCAATTTAGCAATTTAATATTTTTGAAAAGCTAGATTTTTCGCCGTTCGTGCTTCACGGCATCTTTTTCGGCGTTTGGTGTTTGAAAGTATAATTTGCCAATTTAATCAAACCTCAGTTTTTTGTGTGCAAGTGCAACAAAATAAAAGGGAGAGGGACATATTTTTGCAGCGAGTAAACTAGTTTTGATTTCAAATCGATATAAATTTTTGATTTACTGTTTATAGAAAATCAATAATCGTATATTTATTCTCATTCTTGACTAAGTTCTTAAACTAAAATTTATCTTACAACCCTTCATTTAGTTGCCCTAATTTATATTTTTATTTTTTATTTTTATGGAGGAAAAAAATAAAAATAATAATAATTTATTTAATGAATATTTTTTTAAACCAAGATTTTATATCCCACCATTCAGAGAGTTATGTAAATCTCGGAACGGT
>JABUQX010133123.1:5000-10000 GCA_015478945.1 Trachelipus rathkii | reverse complement strand
GAGTCGTGGATCGGCACCATGACACCCAGGAGCACGCATGGTGGCCGGGCCAGGGCAGGCCACGCGCCACGACTAGCGTTGAATACCGTTTTAAGCGTATGCGGGCCGTAAGAGACCGTCATACAACAGCAAGGCACCTTCAAATACAGCTGCAGGAGGTACATGTGACCCGTGTGAGTGATAATACAATACGTCAACGCTTCGCGGAACATAATTTACGGCCATGGAGGCTGGTCATAGGACCACGACACACCAGGGAGCATCGACGGGCGCGACTAGCATTTTCCCGGGAACACCTACATTGGACCGTCGCGATTGGGCGAATGTGCTCTTTACGGATGAATCCAGAGTCAGTCTCTACACCTCCGATCGGCGATCCAGAGACTATCAAGACCTAATGAAAGGTACGCGCAGTGTAATATGCCTTACATTGCCATTTGGAGGAGGATCTCTCTCATGGTCTGAGGGGGCATATCTTTAACGGGTCGTACAGAGTTGCACGTCTTAGATGGCGGTTCCCTAACCACCGCACGATACATCGCAGACATCCTTGACCCGTATGTCGCTGCAATATGCCCTCCGTTCATCGGTGACGGATTCACCCAAATGTATGACATGTAATACCATTCAAGGCCAGATGCGTCACCGAACACCTAGCGATGGTCCAAATCAGGACATTAGATTGGCCAGCATACATTCTCTACCTAAACCCAATTGAACATGTGTGGGACATGTTGAAACGATGGTTGCGACAGCTGCAATCACCTCCAGAAACCCTCCAGGCGCTGCGGCAGGCGGTGCTTCGCGTATTGTATCAGATTTCCGTGGAGGACATTCCGCACCTCATTGAGAGCATGCCACGATGGTGCCAAGCCGTCATCCGTGCCAAAGGTGGCCATACACGATATTGAGTAACACCATCAACACACGAACCCTTCACAGCGATAACGTCCCACTTTGGAGGAAACGCATCCGCCACATACAGAACCCATTCGCAGGCCCTCAGGGGATTCCTGGGATCCCTCAACAATCCTACCACTGTATAATGTGTATAATGCTGTTATTTGCATAAGTTACACAGCGTTCTGGTCATTTCTGTAACCTGTTAAACGTCATATGAACCAGTGGTGCGTTAATTTTGACGAGTAGTATATATATATAGTTCCATAGATATATTATATTTATATATAAAAATATACTATATATATATATATATATATATATATATATATATATATATATATATATATATATATATATATATTATTGAGAATTTACTATGAGGTAAATTCTGAAATGTGCAATTACAGCAGTTGAGTGAACTGCTCTACCCAAATAAGAGGGAGTCTAACCTAATAATTAAATTTCAACAAAAAAAGGGAATTATAACTCACCATTAAATTTTAAATTCAAATAAGCTTTAAAGTTTTGGTTTCCAAGAAATTTTACTTGGTTTATTGCCTTTTATTTGAAGGCTAAAATTAATCAATAAAAGTAGTTGCTAGTTACTAGTTTTGGCCTACATAAAGCATGCCGTCCGTGGAGTACTCTGTTCAAAACTTGAAGTAAGGTATAAGGATTTAAAGGCTAGAGAAGTGTTAGAATAAAACAGAAAAGATAGAATAGACCTAACAACTAGTCCTGCTAAATCAGAATATAAAGGGTTAGGACCAGCTTGGAAAAGACCTTAACATAAGCTTTCTTAGAACTTTTCCTCTAACTTTAATATGGCAATAATAATTTGGCCTAACTAGAACTAATGTTAAATAATATAAAAGAAATACTTCACTTAGTTTAACAAAGTTTAATATAGCGTAATGCTACAAAAGATCGGAGCTATCATCTCACGAGTTATTCAATTGACTCTTAATTTTCAAGTGCCTCGTTTTAAAGTTTCAAAACAAACTTTCGCTGTTGCCAAACAAAATATATTTTCACAGCCAAGAAAGTCTCTATAACCATAGTGTAAATAGAGAGACAAGAAATATTCTTCAATTTTTGGTAAACATTTAAAAAAGCCCCAAGTTCAATTTAAAATAGTTAATAGCAACATAGTAAGGTTTAATACATGAATAAAATATTTCTAATAATATATATATATATATATATATATATATATATATATATATATATATATATATATATATATATATATATATATATAATATATGAGTATATATATATATATATATATATATATATATATATATATATATATATTCTCTGGCGGGGGAATGCTAGAGAAGCCTGTCAAATTTGACCAGTTAGATGAATTCCCAATCCGGAAAAAGTTCAAAGACAGACATTTCCCGATAAACGCCACTTTGATAGGTGTGAAATCAATGGTAGTTGGGGGAAAATAATAAGGAAGTGTGTCCAGGCTTTAACAGTGAGTAAATGTAAAGGGACTGAGCATAGTGGTTAAGTCTGTGGTTTGTGTGTTGGACAGAGAAATTATGAGATTGTGCAGCAAGGCGTGTTGCACAAGCTCTTCTCAGTGAGGAGGTATGCAATCGGAGAATTCAGAAGAGCAATGTCCGTTGATATAGCGATAGAATAAAGAAACACAGGCAGCTATTCTACTTGCAGAAAGAGAAGGATGGAGTTAATGAGGGAAGGAAATTTGATGAGACGAAAAGGCTCTCGACCCACATTTTTAAGGAGTACTGTAGGAGTGGAACCACCCAAATATGTGTCATACTTTATAAATGGGCGAACGAGACTTCTATAAATAAGAAGGAATTGAGGGGCGCGAAGAATTTCTGAAGGTGCCTCAGAACACCAAACCTCTTAGAAGCTTGTTTGGAAAGAAAAATAATGCGAGGATTGCAATTAAGGTGACGAGAAAATGAAACACTAAGAATATTAAGGACAGACGAAGGTTTGAATCGTGTGTTTTCGAGGATCTTATAGTTGTGTGAAGATTATGTCAAGTAGTAAATTGAAGGATATTGAGGTTATTGATACAGCCATGCTCTCAATGCCCAATAGAATTTCGGAAGATGTCGTTATTACTCCAAGGCCACCTCCTTTATCCGAGCCAGTGGTGTTTTGTTTTACATCTTTCAAAATGACATGAGTAATGAAGGATGGAGAAGTCGGCATAGGAGCGAATAGGTGAAATAGGTAATATAAAAGGTCATTTAAGGAAGAGCTAGAAAAGAGTTGGTTAAAAGGAGAGAACCCTGAGGGAACACCACCATTTTAATATTTAAAGGAATTGGAGGTTTGGCCCCGTTTTTTTTTTTTTTTTCTTTTTTTTCAAAAACAAAGGGGCTATTATTGATCGCAGGAGAGGAAATCAGAGTAAAAGGATAGTACCTAAGAAGGAGGTTAATAATTCATTACTCAACAAATTAATTTTATCTCTTAAAGTATAAGATTTTGTATGGAATTTCTTCCTTAATTGATCATGTCATTTTAAAAATGATTGTTAAACATTTCGTTTAACACGTACCAATTTTGTATTGTGGACAACGGAAAGATTAAATAATACCGGCAAATATAAACAAAATGCGCTCATTTCAAATTTAAAATCGGGAAATTTAAAAATGTTATTCAAAAAAATCCTGCACAATATATATATATATATATAATATATATATATTATATATATATATATATATATTAATATATATATATATATATATATATATATATATTATATTTAGATATTATTACATATTGTATAAATAGAGAGTCTTTAGCACCATAATATATATATATATATATATATATATATATATATATATATATATATATATATCAGAGGTGGGCACCCGCAACTTTTTTTTTAGTCCGCAATTCGCAATTCCGCTAATTTTGTTGGACATTCCGCAGTTCGCAATTCCGCAACTTTTTTCTGCTTCGCCAGTCCGCTATCGCAATTCCGCAATTTCGCAACTTTTTCTGCTTCGTCAGTCCGCTATCGAAATTCCGCAATTCCGCAACTTTTTTTCTTTTACAGTCGGCAAATGTGCTAATTCTATCGCTAATAAAAAATTTTCCACTATTGAAGTCTGCACAGCTCGCTAACCCTTTATTGGTACGTTAAGTTAAAACATAATTGTCCAATAAAAATTACCTTACAATTTATATATTTAATTTATATTTTAATAGTTGTTTTATATATAACATACAAGTTATAGACAATTGGCTATTTATATATATATAATATATATATATATATATAATATATATATATTATATATATATATATATATAATATATATATATATATATATATATTATATATATATATATATATATATATATATATATATATATATATATATATATCTAACCTTATTGTAATTACTAATTAGTCATTGTTGCTGTCCTCCTCCCCCTCCTCCTCCTTCTCCTCCCTCTGGCACAGCCACTTCAAATTCAAGAGTTGCATATTTCCATTCACGAACACCAGCCTCTCAAAGTTTTCTTCAGTCAGGGATGACCTCTTATGCCTGAGAACATCAGAGCCCAAGCTGAACAATCTCTCCACAGTCGCGGAGGAGGGGACAGGGGTGTTGTACTTGATAAAGAGGTCCACCCAGGTCTCTCTGTGCTGCTGGGGAACAGGTCCACAGAGGGGTGGTCGACCTCTTCAGCTTGTTCCAGCTCTCAAAGAACTTCAAGTTCTCCTCAAGGTGGTCAGGAGCCAGAGGCTGGGTGTCATTCACTCTAATGGTAATGGAAGGGGTCGTCTTCCACCTTTTCCTACTCTTAGGCGGCACCTTCGTTGTCGTGACCAGGAGCCACGTTTATTAGCACCTCACTGATGACCCTCCTTATTGAAGGTCTCCTTCAAGTCTTTCATTCAGGTACCCAACGGACTGGAAGTTTGGAAATGGGGGTGGAGGAGCTTGGCTATTCAGCAGGTCCATGCCCACAACAGATGCTCAAACCTTCCCCATGAAGGCCACCTGAAAGTTAGTAGGATATATATATATAGGTCTATATTTTTTTACCAATATAATATATATTATACATGTATAATAAAT
>JABUQX010133122.1:17500-20000 GCA_015478945.1 Trachelipus rathkii | reverse complement strand
CGTCGATCGCCGCTACAGGTGCGTCTCTAATCGTATTGTCGATTAGCAATATCTGTTTTCTCTTTCCAGTTATTTGATCCTTCGAGACGTATTTCCTCTTGACAATAACACCATCGCAACCTGTGTCTCTCAATTCATTTCCGACAAGTCCAATAATTTTTTCGTTGACTACAGGCATCATTTCTTTCTGGGCATTCGCTCTTACGCTTTTGCTCTTTACGCACGCGATTCTGACGACAGGTATTGTTCTGCCGTAAGCTAAAGCGATTCTATTGTCTTTTCCCGCACACTTCATGACGTCTTCGTCGTCATCAGGTTCTTTACTTCAAGCGTTGATATAACGTCAGAGGTACAATCTTATTTCTCTTCGTGGTCTTATGATCACCTCCGCCTATAGCGGCGGCCGCCTTTTGACCCTCTCTCATAGTTTACTTGTTTAATGCGGTTGTTTATAGTTTCTAAATTGGCTATCTCTTTCTGTAAGCGGTTATAGTTCCTGCATTATATAGCTTTACGTCCACTTTTACCACATCTGAAGCACGTTGACTGGGGCTTTTATTTTTCAAAGTTGTGATTGTTTTCGTTCACACCTTTCCTTTCTTTCCCTGATGTGTCTTCTTTATTTGTTACCGACAACAAGTTCTTATTATGAGAAAGGAGGTAATTCTCTGCCTCTTGGGCTATGATATCAAGTTTATTGATTTTCCTCTCCCTCAAAAAGGTCGCTAGTTTTTTAGGACACGTGTTTAAGAACTGCTCGGCCACTATTAAATTTACAATATCAGCGAAATCTTTATTGATTTCAGGCAAACTCTATCCACTTTATCATGTATTTTTTCTATCTATCAATAAACTGAATAAGCCTTTCATCACTATAAGGTTTTGCGCTTCTAAACTTTTGCCTATATCCGTCTTCGGTTAGATTATAACACAGGAGTGGAGAGTTCTTTTATTTATCGTAGTCCTTGGAATCGTCTTTCGGAATACGGGAATAAGCAACGAGGGTTTTTTCCTGTCAGTAAAGCACAGAGATGTGATGACCAATTACCTCTATCCCATTCATTAATCTCGGCGAATCTTTCAAATTGTTCCAAGTAACAGTCAATCTCATCTCTGTTATCAGCAAAGGGGGGGGGGATTTTAGGTACTCTTGCCTTGCCGTCGTTGTTATTCGTAACATGTGAGTGGCTGGTGTTGCTTGCTTGTAGTTCAACCCTTCTGAGCTCAAGCTCATGCTCTCTCTGTGCAGCTTCTCTGGCAGCTTGTCTTTCAGCTGCTTCTTTAGCAGCTTTTCTTTCTCTTTCAGCTGCCTCTTTAGCAGGTTCTCTTTCTCTTTCAGCTGCTTCTTTAGCAGCTTCTCTTTCTTTTTCAGCTGCTTCTTTAGCAGCTTCTCTTTCTTCCTTTATAAATTCTCTGCTTTCTTTCCCTTTAAGCCGAGTTCTTGAGCAATTTTTGCCAGCGAATTGTAATCCATAGTTGAGAAGCACAAGCCAACGTTCACTATATTCAATATTAGATAAATAAAAAAGTGACAATTCCCGGAATTCTTTTAATAAAAATCCAAATAAAAGAATCTATCTGCCTTAAGAATTTCTAAATGATTCGTAAATTCCCACGTTTGCTTCTGATAGTCCTGTAAACTTAGAATATCCTCGGACCAAGGTTGGACTCTTCTGATTATTCAGTTAAATAATGAATTCACAAACTACTTCTCAATTGATCTCTCTCAACCCTATGTCTGTCTCTCCATCCGATAATGTTATTCGGTATCATAAATTCGTCTTCAACAATAGATAAACTGTTCTTCTTATGTGACTTCAGGTCACGTCAAATATTCTCAGAGGTCAAGGACTCTAGATCACAATGTATAAATATTCTTCTAAAATAATAGCTACTGACATTCGCTATTCACAACAATCCCTATGAATAATTCCTCACACCAAAGTCTTTAAACTTTCTCAATGACCAGAATCTATAAACATTGATGGACAACAATTCTTCAGACGATGGCGTTAGAACAATATTGTTCGGCTCCCAAACGAGATTTTGAATGAGAGATCACCAACCGATAAGACTGACGACCAACGGATTGAACGACTAATCAGCCAACAAACGTGTAAGTACCACAATACTTTGCAGTGGGTATTCTAAGATATTCGCACGTGGAAAGCTTTTCTTTTTAGCTCTTTCTTTTCCCATTAAAAAATAAGTTTATTTCAATAAAATATTATTTCTCATTTGGCAAAATAATTTCGAATGGAAATTATTGTTAATTAAGATTTAACTTTGGCAAAAATTGTAATTATTCCAAAATAAATGAATTTATATTTCTTTCTCTGAAGCTCATAATCTTGGATTTATAATAATTCACTTAATGCCAATAATATATATATATATATATATATTTATATATATAATATATATATAAATATATATATATATATATATATATATAATATATATATATAGTATATATATATATATATATATATATTATTAT
>JABUQX010133122.1:0-12500 GCA_015478945.1 Trachelipus rathkii | reverse complement strand
TTATTATTATTATTATTATTATTATTATTATTATTATTATTATTATTATTATTATTTTATTATTATTATTATTATTATTATTATTATTATTATTATTATTATTAACACGTGGTCCTAAAACCTGGGATATTGACGTAGAAGGATGAAACTTGGTATACAGCCTTCTTAGGATGTATCTTAGGTGCAACCGTGGTAAAATGACCGATGGCACCCCAGTGGGGGTTGTCGGCCCCCAAACATGAAATATTAACGTATTGGCCTCCCAAACCTAGAATATTGACATAGAACGATGAAACTCGGTATATATACCCTTCTTATAAGGTACCCCTTTGTAGAAGAGGTAAAATGACACAACGCCCCAAGGGTGATCCCTAAACCTTGAATATTGACATAGAACGATAAAATTTGATATACAGCCTTCTTATAATGTAACATTGATACAAAAGAGGTAAAATGACACTAAGCCCCATGGATGATGGGGCAGAGCCCCAAAACCTTGAATATGGTAATAGAACGATGAAACTCGGTATACAACCTTCTTATAATGTATCCCTCACACAGAAGATGTAAAATGACACTACGCCCCTTAGGTGATGGGACCGTATCCCAAAACCTTGAATATTGGCATAGAACGATGAAACTCGGTATACAGCCTTCTTATAATGTATCCTTCACACATAAGATGTAAAATGACACTAACGCCTCATAGGTGATAGGGCTGTGCCCCAAAACCTTGAAAATGATCATAGAAAATTTCTTCAGTCACGTCCCCTTTCTTTATAAATGTAATAGCATAAATACAGGTTAAAAACGACACTAAGCCCCCTAGGTGATGGGGCTGTGCCCCGAAATCTTGGAAATTGCCATAGAACGATGAAACTCGGTTTACAGCTTTCATATAAGGTGTCTTCGTTGTAGAAGAGGTAAAATAACACTAAGCCCTCATGATGTTGGGGCTATGCCCTAAAATCTTGGAAATTGACATAGAACGATGAAATTTGGTATATACCCAATTCGTATAACAACAATGTTGATGTCTTTATATATGTTATCGGATCTGTAGATCTCGAATATGAGGGTTGTAAGTTAATAAATAAATAAATAAATAAATAAATAAATAAATAAATAAATAAATAAATAAATAAATAAATAAATAAAAAAAATTAAACACAAAGTATAAATGAAAAATAAAAACGTATAAAAAAAATAGTTTAAAAAAAAATAAAAAAATAAAAAAAAAAAAAAAAATTTTAAAAAATAAATAAAAAATTTTTTTTAAAAATTATTCTTTTTATGTTTATAGCTTACATACCCAAATGCTGTAAATCAGTAAATCAAACCACCAGCAACATCCACACCACCCACCCCACCCTCTCCACCCTATCTATGATCTATCGATCTACTGATTCAGGTCATATTTGCATAACATATCACAACTTTTATTTATTTTTGTTTTATTTACTTTAAACATTTTGTTTTTACTAAAATTTTACGCTTTTCATATTTATAACGTAAAAAATTTGTTTCTACATACAATAAAATGGTAAATCAGTGAATCAGTAAATCAAGCCACCCATCTCTCCCCCCTCCCCGTCCCAACCTTGATCTATTGAGGTATTGATCTATTGATCTATTGATCTATTGATCTATTGATCTATTGACTTATTGATCTATTGATTCAAGTCATATTTCGAGTATCATTTTGGATAAACATACATAAAAAAAGTTTCTTTTTATACTAACCCTCGATAATATGTTGACGCAACAAAGTTTTCACATCAATAAAGCTAACATAGCATAACCTGATGCAAGAATATAATGTATAACATCAAACCTAACATACCTTACATGTGAATAAATAATCAACATTAACAAAGTACCATACTTAACAACAGGAAAGTAACTAACGTTGTATACAGAACGTACCCTATTCACACTTTTTCAAACATATCTCTAACATATCATTGTTATTTTACATTAACAAAGTAACATTTAACAAAAATTTATCATAACCTAACCTAATTATCATCCTGACCAACGAATATATATGCTAACGTAACAAAGTTTTCACATCAATAAAGCTATCATATAACCTGAACTAAGAATATAATGTACACCCCCAACACCTAACACGTCTTAAGCACGAATAAACAGTTAACATTAATAAAGTTCCATACTTAACAACAGTAAAGTAACTAACATAGCAAGTAGTAGGACTACCATTTCGGACACCGCTGGTCAAAATGACCAACGCTGATTTTACCTTACCTTGACCTTTTTCGAGCCCAATTTTTTACCTGCCCTTGACCTTTTTTGACCTTTACCTTTTTGGGCTTGACCTTTTTTGAGCCCAAATTTTTTACCTGACCTTGACCTTTTTGGGCCTTTACCTTTTTGGGACTTTACCTTTTTTTCGACCAACCCTTTGGTCTTCCATGGGTCAATTTTGGCCCACGGTATTTTTCGGCAACCCTAATTTTTTGAGAACCCAAATTTTTTTGAGAACCCAAATTTTTGAGAACCCTAATTTTTTGAGAACCCTAATTTTTTGGCAACCCTAATTTTTTCGGCAACCCTAATTTTTGCAACCCTTCGAAGAAGGGTTGCGCCAAACGGTTGCGTCAGCAACCGTTGTACATGTCCCACCCTATTTTTTTCGACCAAACCTTTGGTCATCCATGGGTCAATTTGGGCCCACCCTAATTTTTGGCCACCCTTTAGGGGCTTAGCCCTATTTTTTGATATTTCGGTAACATCTACACACGCGGGCGCGCACACACACACACACACACACACACACACACACACACACACACACACACACACACCTAGCCTACACCCATCCTCCACATAGCCTACACCCAGCCTACACCCAGCCTACACATAGCCTACACCCAGCCTCCACATAGCCTACACCCCGCCTACACATAGCCTACACCCAGCCTCCACATAGCCTACACCTACACCTAGACTCCACCCAGCCTGTACCTAGCCTACACCTACACCTAGCCTCCACCCAGCTTCACCTAGCCTACACCTACACCTAGCCTCCACCCAGCTTCACCTACACCTACACCTAGACTCCAACCCAACCTTCACCTTAGCGTACACCTAATACCTAGCCTTACAAGTGCCCCTACAACCTATGATATTCAGCCCTTGACCCTGCCATATTACCATGGGTCAATTTTGACCCACGCTAAAACTTGATGGCTTTGATGGTTCCCAATCACCGTAAGAAGTATCTAGGGATGTTCTATTAGTGTTCTATGAGTCTATTCTATGAAGTTGCCAGGTGAGTGCAGGTTTGGAGTGCCAGTGAGTGCCAATGAGTGCCAATGAGTGCCAAGTGAGTGCCAATGAGTGCCAAAGAGATTGCCACATAGTGCCAAGTGAGTGCCACATAGTGCCACTGAGTGCCACTTTTTCAAGCCTTTTTCTAGCCTCCCCTGAGCCCCGAATAGCCCTAATATGGGTGTCTACCCCTAGGTAATAAGGTTATGAGGAACCGAATGTGTTACATTTACAATTCTGCTAGAAGCTTCCTTTACTATGAGTTAGTTATTTTTATAACACTTACAAAGCTTGACAGAATATATGAATAAAGAGTTACACAGTTGAGACAGTGACCGCAAACGTTTTCCGAGTCCGAGTCCGCGTCCGCAGGTGAACACCGTCGCGAAACCGCCCCGCGCGTGCGCCCGCAGGCGCAAAATTTCCGCGTTCCCGCCCGCCTGCGCCCGCAGGCGCCAATAGTTTCCGCGTAACCGCCGCGCGTGCGTCCGCAGCCGCCAAAATCCCCGCGTGAACGAAAAATATGATATCAGTGTAAACTATTCAAAGAATTTCGTTTCAAATATACTATAAGTCATTCATTTTACTACAATTGTACGAAATTTATTAAAAACATATACTCGTACCTTAAAGCAGTAAATCAGTAAATCAATAGAGGTGTTAATTACCTAACACTAGGGATTTAGTATGCTTTTGTTTACTTGCTTTACTCTTTAACTTTCGCTTTTACTGCTTTAACTTTCTGCTTACTGCTTTAACTTTCTTTACTGCTCTAACTTTCTGCTTTACTGCTTTAACTTTCTGCTTACTGCTTTACCCATATATTTATTAACATTATGTTTTCTTTTATATTTTTTATTGTTTTAATACTTTATTATTATTTCTTATTTTTATTTTTTTTAATACTTTTTTATTTTTAATGTAAGAATAAAAACACACAGAGTTTTTGTTATATATAAACAATTTATTTTAATAAAATTGTACGAGAAATTTTATTAAAACCATGTACTTTACTGCTTTACAGCTTTAATTAATCTTCATTATTCATTATTTCACTTAACGAGTATGGGATGTGGAGAAATTTACGTTCCGAAGTCCGGCTACATGTCTTGTAGCTGGACCTACAGGATGTGGTAAAACCTTTCTATTATTAAATATTTTAAAGGAAATGGAGATTTTTGAGCAAACCCCTGTAAAAATAATATGGTGTTATAATGTTTATCAAGAAAAATTTAAAGAATATAAAGATGTGATTCAATTTTTCATGAAGGCATATACGATATTAGATCGCTGGACAATATACATGGACACACAAAATTATTGTATTAGATGATTTAATGCACAAATTGAATTTGGAAATAGCAGAAGCGTTCACAGTTTATTCTCACCATCTAAATATCTCTGTGTTTTTCATAACGCAGAATATTTTTCATCAAAGCAAGCATATGCGAAGTGTTTCTTTAAACACACAGTATTTGCTGTTGTTTGGCCAGAGAAGAGACATGAGTCAAATTAATGTATTGGCAACTCAAATGTTTCCCCTTCAAAGGAAAGAGTTCTTAAAAGTATATAAAGAGGTTACTTCGCTCCCTCACGGTTATTTGATGTGTGAACTTCACCCCAAAAACACGCACAGAGTGTTACTCCGTACCAACATTCTTCCCTATGAGATAGAAACTGTATACATACCTGAATAATGAGTGCTCTAGTTGCAAAGTATTTACCTCTTATAAAAAAATTTAAAAAGCTGAAACCTTCTGAAAAACGTAAACTAATTAGTGAGGATGAGAAATTCATCCAGTGTGTATGTGAAGTCTGTTTAAATCTTATAAAAGGAAATGTTCCTTTAAACAAACCTCAGAAGGTAAAGCTACGCCGTTATAGAAACATCATTAAAAAACTCTCCCTCAACATAAAAAATCTGAAAAATAAAAAGAAGTTACTACAGAGAGGAGGAGGGGTATTCCTACCATTACTCTTCTCCGTTATAGCTCCACTGATATCTAAGTGGTTGTCCCCATAATGAAGAAGGTTGCTGTACTTCCATATAATGAGTATGAGAAAATGAAGTTTAATAATACAGCATCTGTACAGAATTCAGTTCCTCAGATTCATCATTCACAACCTCAATATGGCCAGTTATTGCCACACCTTGCGCAAAATCCACAATCACAGTTTCATCATTCACAACCCCCATATACGCAGATATTACAGCCCAATGCATTGACATTACAACCTCTTTCACATCAGCAACAACAGCTGCACCAACAGAATCCTTATATTGTGAACGAATCATTAGCTTTTCAGCAGCCTCTACCTCATAGCTTATATGATCCTAAAGTTGAACAGATAACCAAATACGAGAAAGAAGTGTACAGAATATTAAATTCAGACATTAACATCCATGAGAAACGCCTCTTATACCAAGATGCCATACAAAAATTGATAGATCTTAAAGACATGCACCTACATCCATCCCTACGTATCCCGCTAGCCGATAATGTAGATATTCCTAATGAAGTAAAACTTGAAGTGAAAAATGAAGATAAATTTAAAAATATCCTAGAGGAGAGCTTACCTATTAGAGTGCGTAAATCAGGAATAGCTTTATATAATATTTTAAAAGACCAATTAACTTTGAATGAAGCAAGGGAGATCGTAATTGATGATGAAATAGTTAAAGGATCAAATATTGTGGATTTGATAGCTGATCTCTCACGTAACTGGAAGAAAGGCCCTGTAAAAGGATGGAATGATATCAAACAAGAACTTCAGACTATTAATTTTCCCAGAAGTTTAATCTTAAATACAACGCGATTAGCAGACTTAGATAATATCCCCGTTACGCCAAGACCTGATTCAAGTCCATCAGGCACTTCTTACGCATCAGATAAATTTAAACGTGTTACCAGAGGACGAACAAGAAAAACACCTTATAATAGGCATAGTTGGATTAAATCGTAATTATGTATTATCACATATTTATTTAGTTGTAATGTTTGTGTATAAATAAATGTTATTTTAAATCTTTTTCTCTTTCTTTATCCCTTGTGACCTAATATCACATTTTTATTATTTATATATATATATATATATATATATATATATTATATATATTATGATATTATATATATATATATATATAATATATATATAATATATATTATATATATATATATATATAATTTAGCCGCTTACACTGTGTCAGTAGACAACATGGAGGCGAAGGAGGTAGTTGATAAGTATTACTTCAATCTGAGGGAGCCAAATAGTTTTGGGGGCTTCACTAGGTTTGCTTTAAGGTATCCTAATATTGAGAAAAAAGAGTTAAAAGCATATTTGGAGGGTGAGATGCATTTACTCTACATAAACCTGTAAGAAAAAAATTTCCTACACGGAAAACCATATCTCCGCAGCTCGATAGCATATGGCAGTTAGATTTATCGGAAATGATTAAATACAGCTCTTATAATGAAGGTTTTCAATATATACTTTTTACAATTGACGTATACTCTAGATACTTGTGGCTGAGGCCGATAAAAGATAAAAGATCAGCTACAGTTGCCACTGCAGTACTTGAAATTATAGAGGATGAGAGGAGAACACCTAAATCATTCTGGACAGATTCAGGAATGGAATTCAAGGGTCGAGAGTTTCAGGAGCTGACTTGGGAGTATGGTATAAGCTATTACAATACATTTTCCGTTAATAAAGCGGCTATTGTAGAAAGAGTACAGCGTACGATCAAAGAACGTATGCATCGACACTTAACTAAATGAATACTTTTAAGTATATTGATATATTAGAAGACTTGGCTTATTCTTATAACAGATCTTACCATAGAACTATAAAGACAACACCTTTAGAAATGTCAAAAACTAGAGGGCGTATAGTGCATATGGGTGAAAAAGAAAACAAAATAAAAGATAATTCGGGAATAAAGGTAAACGATTATGTAAGAGTATCTCGAACAGAAGAAAGGTTTAGAAAAGGATATGAATCCGGTTGGACTACGGAAGTTTTTAAAGTTCACAATATCCGTCCACTTCGTCGTGATAGTTTAAAGCTATATTATCTGAAAGATTTAAATGGTGAAAAGATAAAAGGCGGATTTTATAAACAAGAAATACAAAAAGTAAGGTTCAATCCTGTAACTCACGAATATAAAATTGAAAAAATATTAGCTACGAGAGGAAAAGGGAAAAATAAAGCAGTATCTGGTGAAATGGAGGGGATATCCTGCTAAGTTTAATACTTATATAAAAGCAAGTGAAGTTAAGAATCATTAATCAGTTGTCATTATAATCATGGAGAGTGTAGATCACTTTTATTTAACTCTGCCGTCTTCAGCTTCCTTGGATTTACATCCTGATAATAAACTCTCGGATTTTACAACTGTGTTAATGAATCCTATACAACTTGAAAGAGAGGCATACGAAGTAGGATTATGTGAAATTATATTAAATACGGACATAGAAAATTTACCTCACAATCTATTCTGGATGTTGGTGTACAGAAGTGTAGAATGTGTTGAAACTATATTACAAGTGAAAGATACTCGTGATCTGCCTAGGTCATGGATTGGCACAAAAGAATACTTCTTTGAAGAATTTACTTTGCGAAGGTCATATTTTAAGTCGGTGCCTGCTATTTTCAGTCATTTAAACGTTCTCTTTGATATGAGTATTATGTGTAAGGATCTGGTATACAAAACTGAAATGCGTACCTATGAAGATAAAGTAATAATATCTTTAAGATCAAATGTAAGTGTAAACCTGCGAGACCGTGATATGTTTTTTCTCAGACGTTCACCATGGCAGCGTAAACATATTCGTAAACGGTATGGTGAGCTGGATATACTTCATGATATCCCTACTATGTTGAAGAGAGTTATACTATCTGTGGAGAATAAACCCTTGACTTGGCATGAACAAAAAGACGACGCAGACCGAGTACTGCATTATACATGTACCCCATCCGAGATGCTCAACCACCCAGGTATGGCTTATGTATATACAAATATAATTGATCATCAATATGTAGGTAATACTAAATCTCCTTTATTAAGAGTAGTATATTTTCCCAAAGAGAGTAAAGTTATAACATTCCCTAATGTTCATTATTTACCTCTGAATAGATCAAATTTTGACTCTGTACGCGTGCATATAAAAGATGTAGAAGGAAATCCTTTTCCCTTTACATACGGCGCATTGTTATGCAAAGTTCATATTAGAAAGAAACAGATGCAGTAATTACAGGATAATGGAATATATATAAGAGGTGTAGTCAGATATATTTTTTCATTCAGATATATTTTTTCATTCCTTAACATACTCTCACAGTGTAAAGATAGTATAAGAAAGATACTCCTGTAATAATGGACGAAGAAAGGGTATTCAGGGGAACAAAAATGCAGAGGGGGTATGGCCTTGGTGGATTTTTTGCCAAGTTATGGAGAAGTGCAAGGCCTCTACTCAGGAGAGGTGGGGAATATATAGGTAAAAAAGCTATAAGAACAGGTTTGCATACTATTCAAGATATTGCTGCAGAAATAATCCTCGTACAGCATTAAAAAGGCGTATGGCCGATGTTTCAGATGAGATGTTGGATGATGTTAAGCGTAAAATAAGACGTAAAATGTCAGGACAAGGTCGGGGGATCAAGAAGATTGTCATAAAGAAAAAGACTAAGCGGAAAAAAAACCTCTAAAGAAAAAATGTATTGATGTATTTGCTATTTAATTACTAACTGATAACTTTTATACGATGTGTGTATATAAGTAAGGTTTTTCATGAAAATGTTCATTATACGGCCAGCGCTCGCACATACAAGATGCATTTCCTTCATCCTTCTAGTCCTGATTGTTGTAAGAGTGAATTGGATCTCTTCTCAATGAACCCTACACAGATTAGCGTTAGCGAGTCCAACTTTATCAGTATTAATCCTCTGCATTCAATTACCAATACAGATGTTCCTCTAGAGTTCAATATTCCAGGTACTTCTGATCAATACCTAGACCCTCTAATGTGTTTTTATATGTAAAAACGAAATTGACAAAACCTGATGGTACAGATCTTCCTACGGGTGATGACAATATAGTATATACAGGAAATTTGATTCTGTATATACTATATGGTCATCACCCGTAGGAAGATCTGTACCATCAGGTTTTGTCAATTTCGTTTTTACATATAAAAACACATTAGAGGGGTCTAGGTATTGATCAGAAGTACCTGGAATATTGAACTCTAGAGGAACATCTGTATTGGTAATTGAATGCAGAGGATTAATACTGATAAAGTTGGACTCGCTAACGCTAATCTGTGTAGGGTTCATTGAGAAGAGATCCAATTCACTCTTACAACAATCAGGACTAGAAGGATGAAGGAAATGCATCTTGCATGTGCGAGCTCTGGACGTATAATGAACATTTTCATGAAAAACATTACTTATATACACACATCGTATAAAAGTTATCAGTTAGTAATTAAATAGCAAATACATCAATACATTTTTTCTTTAGAGGTTTTTTCCGCTTAGTCTTTTTCTTTATGACAATCTTCTTGATCCCTCGACCTTGTCCTGACATTTTACGTCTTATTTTACGCTTAACATCATCCAACATCTCATCTGAAACATCGGCTATACGTCTTTTTAACGCTGTACGAGGATTATTTCCTGCAGCAATATCTTGAATAGTATGCAAACCTGTTCTTATAGCTTTTTTACCTATATATTCCCCACCTCTCCTGAGTAGAGGCCTTGCACTTCTCCATAGCTTGGCAAAAAAATCCACCAAGGCCATACCCCCTCTGCATTTTTGTTCCCCTGAATACCCTTTCTTCGTCCATTATTACAGGAGTATCTTTCTTATACTATCTTTACACTGTGAGAGTATGTTAAGGAATGAAAAAATATATCTGACTACACCTCTTATATATATTCCATTATCCTGTAATTACTGCATCTGTTTCTTTCTAATATGAACTTTGCATAACAATGCGCCGTATGTAAAGGGAAAAGGATTTCCTTCTACATCTTTTATATGCACGCGTACAGAGTCGAAATTTGATCTATTCAGAGGTAGATAATGAACATTAGGAAATGTTATAACTTTACTCTCTTTGGGAAAATATACTACTCTTAATAAAGGAGCTTTAGTATTACCTACATATTGATGATCAATTATATTTGTATATACATAAGCCATACCTGGATGATTGAGCATCTCGGATGGGGTACATGTATAATGCAGTACTCGATCTGCTTCATCTTTTTGTTCATGCCAAGTCAAGGGTTTATTCTCCACAGATAGTATAACTCTCTTCAACATAGTAGGGATATCATGAAGTATATCCAGCTCACCATACCGTTTACGGATAAATATGTTTACGCTGCCATGGTGAACGTCTGAGAAAAAACATATCACGGTCTCGCAGGTTTACACTTACATTTGATCTTAAAGATATTATTACTTTATCTTCATAGGTACGCATTTCAGTTTTGTATACCAGATCCTTACACATAATACTCATATCAAAGAGAACGTTTAAATGACTGAAAATAGCAGGCACCGACTTAAAATATGACCTTCGCAAAGTAAATTCTTCAAAGAAGTATTCTTTTGTGCCAATCCTAGACCTAGGCAGATCACGAGTATCTTTCACTTGTAATATAGTTTCAACGCATTCTACACTTCTGTACACCACCATCCAGAATAGATTGTGAGGTAAATTTTCTATGTCCGTATTTAATATCATTTCACATAATCCTACTTCGTATGCCTCTCTTTCAAGTTGTATAGGATTCATTAACACAGTTGTAAAATCCGAGAGTTTATTATCAGGATGTAAATCCAAGGAGGCTGAAGACGGGAGAGTTAAATAAAAGTGATCTACACTCTCCATGATTGTAATGACAACTGATTAATAATTCTTAACTTCACTTGCTTTTATATAAGTATTAAACTTAGCAGGATATCCCCTCCATTTCACCAGATACTGCTTATTTTTCCCTTTTCCTCTCGTAGCTAATATTTTTTCAATTTTATATTCGTGAGTTACAGGATTGAACCTTACTTTTTGTATTTCTTGTTTATAAAATCCGCCTTTTATCTTTTCACCATTTAAATCTTTCAGATAATATAGCTTTAAACTATCACGACGAAGTGGACGGATATTGTGAACTTTAAAAACTTCCGTAGTCCAACCGGATTCATATCCTTTTCTAAACCTTTCTTCTGTTCGAGATACTCTTACATAATCGTTTACCTTTATTCCCGAATTATCTTTTATTTTGTTTTCTTTTTCACCCATATGCACTATACGCCCTCTAGTTTTTGACATTTCTAAAGGTGTTGTCTTTATAGTTCTATGGTAAGATCTGTTATAAGAATAAGCTAGATCGTCCAGTATATCAATATATTTAAAAGTATTCATTTTAGTAAAGTACCTATGCATGCGTTCTTTAATAGTACGTTGGACTCTTTCAACTATTGCCGCTTTGTTTACGGAAAATGTATTGTAATAGCTTATACCATACTCCCAAGTCAGCTCCTGAAACTCTCGACCCTTGAATTCCATTCCTGAATCTGTCCAAAATGATTTAGGTGTTCTCCTCTCATCCTCTATAATTTCAAGTACTGCAGTGGCAACTGTAGCTGATCTTTTATCTTTTATCGGCCTCAGCCACAAGTATCTAGAGTATACGTCAATTGTAAAAAGTATATATTGAAAACCTTCATTATAAGAGCTGTATTTAATCATTTCCGTTAAATCTAACTGCCATATGCTATCAAGAGAAGGAGCAACGGTTTTCCGTGTAGGAAATTTTTTTCTTACAGGTTTATGTAGAGTAAATGCCTCTTCACCCTCCAAATATGCTTTTAACTCTTTTTTCTCAATATTAGGATACCTTAAAGCAAACCTAGTGAAGCCCCCAAAACTATTTGGCTCCCTCAGATTGAAGTAATGTTTATCAACTACCTCCTTCGCCTCCATGTTTACTACTCACATGTAAAGCGATATATATATATATATATATATATACAAAAATGTAATATAATATATATATATATTATATATATATATAATATAGTATATAATATATATTATATATATATAATAATATATATATTATATATAAATAATAAAATGTGATAATTAGGTCACAAGGGAGTAAAGAAAGAAGAAATAAGAATCTCTCTT
>JABUQX010133121.1:0-24806 GCA_015478945.1 Trachelipus rathkii | reverse complement strand
TCTCTCGGTCCACGGCGGAATCAAGGTTTCGCGGTTTTTCGAATCCTCCTTTGGAAGATTTGATGCGCTATTGCTTGTTCTGAGGAGAAGATCCATTACTACAAGTTTCCACCCTATCTCGAAACGGATTTGTGAGGTTTCCACCGTCAAATGCTGGAGGCTTCTCCTCATGGCACACCCACAAAACCAGAACCTGGAACGGAAGCTTCTCCTGTTAGTTATGATTGGATACGCACGGCCTGTTAGCGAGGACTTCAGTGTCAGCTTCCGAACTTGCGTTATGGCTACTCTCCGTATGCCGGGCGGTTTTTCTCAAAACTTTCCCTCGCTATGCTGATCCCACCCTGTACCTCACCCGTTTGAAACGCTTGTGCCCTCTCCTGGAGACCTACGCCGACCCGCCAGCAAAAGGTTTGACTCTTAACATATCCGAAAAGTTCTCTCTAATTTCCTGTACCTCGTTTTAGTGAAGAGGCATGAACTCCCCACCAGTTCTCCTCCCAACCCAAGTACGACGGGGAACCCTTCCCAGTCATACTTCGGAAGGAGAGTTCTTCAAGGCATACAACGTCCCACCGCACCGAAGTGGTAATATCAATTAGATTGTCTCACAAAACCTGCCATAGTTTGAGGCGAATCTCCTGCAGTGTCCAAGATTCGACTTTGTTTTCAAACCACTTCTGATTTCCTTTGCGAACAATCATCTTCTATATTCCTTGTGTCAGATTCTCCACCATCCCTATTCATTTCTCTAAGCAGATTCTCCTTCTTCTTCTCCCTCTGACTCTCCATCTCCACCACTCCTTCCTCTTTCGACCCGATCCTCTTCCTTTTCTCCTCCTCCTCTCCCTTACCTTCCCCTCCCAATTCCACCACCTCCTGCCAGCCTTGCCAACAAGGGTACTGGCCGAATGTCTCCATTCCTCTTACAGTATTCCTCGCACCTCTCGTCCACACTCCTAGCACCTCCAACACCAAGCTCCTCGTCTCGCCCTAGTCCCTGGTTTGCGCGCTGTGTGTTCTTATCTAGAGATTGCGTATCGAGTCAAGGAGGCCGTCATTTGCGGACCGGCCCCTCCGCTACCGGGAAGTAGGCGCCCGGCCCCGCCTCGCTTGCAGGGTGAAGTTAACTGGGGAGACGTAGCAAGCAATAAGTGGAATTAATGAGAAAGAAACAGAGTTAAACTCGCAGGTGCCGAACACACCCTATGTTTAAACATGTGTTGTAGTTTCGTGACCTTAAACCACGCTTGCACAAGCCTTACCGATTCCTATCACTTTTCAATCGCAATAGGCACTGTAGCTTCCTTCTTCGGAATTAGTGCAAAAAATGAATAAACAAAAGTTACAACATTTTATAAGAAATACGCAATACAAAGCGAATTAAGCTGCTAATAAAATAATTAGAAAGGAAACAAGGTGAGTTAGAAAAAGGGCAACCTATTAAGTACATTTTATGGTAGGTTCTGATAGACCGTCTATAGGCCTGTATTTTGTGGATTTTTTGGTCTTTAGATTTTGTATGACGAGGTCCCTAGTTGTCAGCCTAGGGGGTTGGGATTTAAAAAAAAACCGGGTATAGTTTTTTTTTTTTTAAATGACCTTGAAAAAAAAAAAAAAAAAAAAACAAAGGCCAAATGTTTTTTTTTTTTTTTATTTTACTTTTTTCTGTATAGCAAGACTTTTAGGGTATTATAATAGCTATGTTAGGCTAGTATTACATTATTGGGTAAAAATTTAGACACATTTGGGAAAAGGTACTTAGTTAGAAGTTTATTAGTGCTCAGGGCAGTGGTTCCCAATCTTTTATCTAGTGGCGCACCCCCAAAAAAAATAAAAAATAGATGTTACTTATGTACTTCTTAGATACTGAACAAAGTATAGATATATATATTTAATATACTTATATAAGTAATATTAAATATATGTATATACTATATATTTATATTTATACCTGAAATATCTATTACTATATAATATATATATTTATATATATTATTATAGGTACTATATATATATATATATACTACTATTTAATATATATATACTAGTATACTACTAACTTACGGATATATATATATCTTAATATATATATACCTATAGTATATCACTAAGATATAATATATATATATATATATATATTAATATATATAGTATATTATATAATATATATAATATATTATATATTACCGGTATATATTTATTATATATATATATATAATACCGTAATATTACATATTATTATATAATCATATCTATATATATAATATACCGGACACGCGACATTACCATACGACGGACCCCATACAGACCATTAATCGCGGCAGTTACCAGCTCCCTCTCAGCTATGCCGGACCGCGCTCCACCACCAATCGCTAGCTTGCAGGGCCAGCACCCCCCTCCTCGCGTGGCTCGCCTGCACTTACGCTCGACGCTGTGCGTCCATCGTACCAATTTGATCACCTGTGCTCTCAACGCCAGCAGAGTCGGCGCCGCGGCCGCGCTCGACACGACCCTCTGCCGTTCCGTATATACAGACCGCCTATATGACTTATTAATTATATTATCATACCTATATGATTAATATATATGATAATATATTATAATATAATAGTATATATAATTTATATATATTAATATATATAGCTATACTACTATATATAATATTACCGGTATAGTTATATACCTATCCACGTTCCTGACCTACTATAATATCTTCTTCATTTCATCCTCTACTCTCTCTCTCCTTCTCTATCTCTCTCTCTCTTCTCTCCTCCTCTTCTCTCCTTTTCTACTGTCTTTTATATTAAAATATAATTCTAATATTATAATATAATTATATTTAATATATATATTATTATATATTAATATATATATATAATCTGTCTCTCTCTCTATATATATGTATATATATATATATATTAATATTATATAATATATTATTTAATTTTTAATATATTAATTATATATATTATTAATTCATTATATATTATATATTATTATCATATTACTTTGTAGGACTCTTCGTTAGCACAGTCAGACGGGGGATTACATCGTAGGGTCTGAACTCATATATATGCCACCATAATCCACATCTATTCCAAACTTTTTTGATTTCTCTGGTTCGTATTTAATTTAAGTTTTTATTTTATTAAATTTTAAATTTAATTATATAATAAGATATTAATAAAATTGATATGATAATCAACTCAATAATTAGTGTGAGTAGGATATGTAATTATTTTTCTAGATTATACTTTAGCAGTAGTACATATAGTATACGATATATATAATAAATATTCTTGATCGTGAAAGAAGCTCTGAGAATAGAATAGTTTTCGTGTAGAGTATTTTCCGCGTTATGATTTTTGCTATTATTATACTAAGGTGACGAATGCACAATAGAGATACTGCTAGGCATTTTTGTTAGCGGAATAGTATTAGAGATTTAAAATTTTAGTGACTACTTATATTAGATATTGGACCAATCGACTATATTAATTTAGATGCCTGCTCAACATAATTTGAATGAAATATATTTTTTATGGTGTTAGAAAGTTTATGTGAAAGGCATCGTAAAAACTTTATTATTAGTTTAAATATATACATTGTAGTGTATTATTTGTATTTTGTAATGTATTCCTCACAACTAAATTAACAATTAATTAGAAGTATATCATGTATTATGGCACATGCTCAATACCGGTTTATTTTTCCTCCTGATTTTTTATGGTCGATATTTTACAGTAGTGTTTAGAGTATTACTGTTGGCTTTAGTTTCTGTTCGTTCGTGTTTCCTTTGTGGTTGCCCTAAACTTATAGCCGCAAATCCGTAAAAATTTTGGAGGCATGGGTCCCGAAGACGCTCAAGGAATTTGGACCCAAAATTCCCTTTTAAATTCTGTAGTATGTTTATAAATTCAACCACTTAGAAAATGGTAATCAGGAATTTGCCCTCGAAAAATCACACATGAAATTATGTAAATTAAAATATGCAAATCACTAGATACACTATGAAAAAAATCATCATATAAAACCAAATTTTATAAACTCTCTAGTATTGAGAAATGGCAGCTTTTTTACGCTTTGTGTTTGGGACTACTTTTATTGAGTGTAAGCATGTTTTTGTTTTATTTTTGCCATAATTTTTTACTCAAAAAAAGCTGTAAGACGGTACTTATTATGATGTGTTTACAACTTATATTATTTCACTACCCGTATCAATACCTCATTATTCTACTATAATAGTTCTTACTTGCAGTTCATCTATATTTATATATAATAGGTTGACTAGCATACTGGCTTAATTCAGTTCTTATGAAAATTTTAATGCTTCGCTATGTAAATAATAATTAGATTTGAAATAATAATTTTTCATGTGCATTTATTGGGGTGAGTTGCCAATTATAGAAACTACTCATCTTTATCTGTATGTAAATATTTAGATGTAGTTGAGGAATCATGATACTATAATATACTAACGCTTGTCCCATACATCTTAATGTATTATAGTGTAAATGAACTTAATACGTCTCAAATTGTACAGGTTCCTTATACCCTGAATGGATTATTTATCAAACATGATTAAATGAATAACCATAGAGTTTCTATATATATTATATACTGTATGTGATGATAGTTTTGAAGAGTCTGTGAGATTGGGAAACTTGATCTCTCAATAACAATTGATCTCAAGGCTTTGAGTATCCCCTACCTCTTTTCGTATCCTAATTTAAATCGTAGTAATTTCGATTCATTCCACCGCGCATTTGGGAATTGCCTAAGGAATTTTGTCTATTATGATCTGTGATAACAACAATACAAGTATGAATATTAATAAAATGAAATTCATTCTCTCCCTGAAAAAAGAAAGGATGTCAAGATGATGTTACAGAGAGAAAGACAGAACTGCAGTGCCCATTAATGGTACTGCCACAGCGCAACGCCACGCAAAAAACGGAGAAGTATCAATTATACGTCTGATCTATCAGAGAGCAAAAAAAAAAAAAAAAACTTTAATATATATTGTTAACAAAGATAAAAAATTTGATAAATACAACTTAATTTTCGATTGTATGTACTAGTCAATATATCCGTATCCGTAATTTGATATTGGCCTTATAATAGTATATTATAAACATTAATATTAATTACAACTATATATTAATTATATTATTTATACATAGGTTATATACTTAATTATTATAATCAATATATATATATAAATTGTCCTCATTAAAATAAACATTATATATAATGTCAGTGTATAAGTAGGTAGAATTAATTATCTTCATTATAAGTAAAATTTTTCCATGATCATGATTGTACTCTTGACTACTCCTCGCACAAAGTCATTCCATCTAATTATATAATAACAATAATTGTCCCCCAGATCTTGTGGTGGAAATTTCCAACACATTTATTCAATGGATTAGATTGTACGTAGACTCAAAAAAAATACGTATGAAAATTTACAATAAGAAAACAGACTCGATGCAATCTTGGGTGAGCGTATTTGAAAAAAAATCTATTAGGCAAAAATAATAGTATAGAAAGAGGCTTTACATACATACATAAAAATTATAATTTCAAAAAAAAAAAACATATATTCAGTGATACTTTTTTTCATCATGTACAAGGGTGAAATCTGAATTAATATTATTAAGTAGATAATACAGTACTTTACAATATGTAGTGTGTGTGTGCAATCTTCTTAACAACCTTTAATCTTTACTGTTGTCTCTAGAACTATGACTCAAAATATAATTAGATCTATTGATCTTTTCAAACTCCTCTTACAATTTCTTCCTTCTCATTATTTTTTTCCTTATCTTCCCCCCAAAAATATATAAAAAATGTACATGTGTTTTTAAAAAAATTTATTACAAACATCATATAACAATACTTAAATAAAAAATTTAATCGTTCTTACATATAATAAAAAGTCAAACTAACACATGAACATTATCGTTCAAACTCTTCATCTTTTTGTCTAATCCCCCAGAAAATAGAATTAAAAAAGATAAATATGTATAGAATACAACAATCATAGTATTTTGTTAAAAGACAATTAGGCTATTTCTTAGTTCTTATGATGAATAGAAAAATAAATAACTAAATATAGATTACATACTAAGGCTTTTTGATGTACAATTTATCTTCTATTCCACCTCCTAGAATAACTAGAAATATATACGAATTTAAATAGATAATAAAAAATTATATCAATGTACTAGTTAATAAAATGTTCTTCTCGCTAATATAATTTAGTTAAATAATAATTATAAAAAAAAAAGAACGTAGCGAGATATATTTGTATAGTGGTAGTCAGTTTCTTCCCCTAAAAATTAATTAGCATATACAAATTTACTTCCAGCTCAGCTTTCCTCTCTCAATTATGAAATATTTTTTTTACGTGTATACCCTCCAAGTATAAGTATAAAAATTTCGATTATTTCGATAATAATTGAAATTTAAGTAATACGACGCTTATATTATATTAACTTTTCTATTAGGATTTACACTTTACGAACATTTCTTCCCTCCTATTCTTAGGTCGTTGCCTCGTGGCTGGATGGATAGCTAGATTTGCTCCCCATATTTTTACCTACGGGCGTCACAATCATTTGTCAAGAGTAACTATCGCGGGAACAAGGAACGCGCGTCTCTAACTCAATGACGTACGTTTCTTCATACCTCTTTCTCATTTCCTCGCAATTGAAGTGACTTTTGTGTTCCCCACTTTTCAACTCCCTTTCCGAGTGCCCCCCCCAACACATGTTGTTTCTAACCATTACCTTTCATTAGTGAGGTAGCAACTAATCTAAATGGAATCTCTCATTTCATACGTCTTAAGAGGATACTTATACCTTGTTCTAAAGCTTACTAAGAAAACCTACTGCGTCCCTAATACCATCTCGCTTTTAGCATCTGGTCTCTACAGCCTCTCTTATCGCTCTGTTCTCATTATCCCTCATCTTCGCGCGTGCGCTCTCTCTCTCTTCTCTCTACCTCGAAGCCGTTCTCTCTATACTCTTTTCTCTCTCTCTTCTCTCTTCTTGTCATATAATGTGCTCAAGCTGTTCAATAGAGAAGAAAGGTGTGCCCATTCCTCTCCCTCATTTTCATCGAATTCTCAACATACAAAAAAGTTTATTTGTAGTTCTGAACAATATAATATATCAAATAGTTTTAAAAAAAATAAATAAAGTAAAATATATACATTCTATACCCTTTAAATCTACAGTTTCGCGAATCAACCCCTTATCAGAATGTAAACTTTGAATGACGAATACCGACTAATCTCCCTGGTTCGGTGATAGTGTAGGTTAGGTTATGTAGTTTGATAAATGGTCTACTGCGCAATTGTAGCACAATACCAAATTATTCGGCAAACATATCAAGTTTTCCGTAATATTTTATTTCTTCAATTTTATATTATAAGTTTATATCATTGTTAATTATATATTTTTATGTCATATTTACTTTCATTAATAAATCTACATAGTAAGTATTATTTTACACCCTAGATTCACTCGCAATTTAATGAATATATATTTTTTAGTATTATATTATATTATAATATTTATTATATATATATATATTATAATATTTATTATAATAAATTATATAATATAAAAATTTTTAAGAAATTAGTTTGTGATTATTCAATGACATCTAAAAGAAATGTTTAAACTTGTAGAAGACAAAGGTAATATTTAGTAATAGCGTTAATTTTAACTGGTAGGCTGATATTACTTATAAACAAGAAAAGGGTTTTTACCGTTATACTTGACATATTAGATCTTTTTAAAGTTAGGTTGAACGGTCTATAGTTTTTCAAAACGATACGTATAGAAAAATAATATGTTAATATATACAATACATATTCTAAGATGAGAATATTATTTTAATATCTTTTCCCATTCAACCTAACTATCATCTGACTCAAATAAAGTTGATGATAGTTAATAAGTACTAGTATGTCTATGTTATAGGTAATATTCTTAGGTGAGCGTAACTAGATGTTATATGTGTATTTTTATATATATATATATTCTTGTATATTATATTTATATATAATAATTTATAGTGTATTTAAAATATAGTTATTGGTTTAGATAATAAGTATTTTATTTTATAGGGCGTAGGGTTATCTATTTTATTTTCTGAAGTATTAGGAAAGTTTTGGGAGTTTTCATTTTTTCTTCTATCCAAGGAACAAAAAAAATGTGATCATAAAGATTTTCTTAGTTTGGATACAATAGACTCATTGTTAGAGGAAGGCTAGTAGTGTCGTTGTCTATTGGGTTAGTTGATCTCTGTGGCTGCTGTGAATTCCGTAGCCACTGCACAGGTAGTTGGAGTAGTTGATTGGTTTGTGTTCTTTTTGATAGTTCCTGGGCTGTTATAGGGCTTTGTTCTACTTATGTGTTAGAAGAAGAGATACGCTAAACTTTGATCGTTAGAAGGAAATAGGGATTCGACCTTTCACTGTGAAGTCGCCTTCATTCACCTTAGGAGGGCTATTCGCTGCTAGTGAACCTAATTAGAGGTTCCATACTCTGCAACCTCTGTATTATTATTATAATAAGTGAATTAAACTTAGTTCTATTATAAAGTATATTCTTTGGAAAAAAACACTAATATAATAGTTTATTAAGTTTACTAACATTTTAGATAGTATAATTTTCTATTTTCATATTTTTCTATTTCGGATTTCGGAACATTATATTTTCTAATAAAATTTCTCGTACGATTCAGATGAGAAAGGCCGTATAGGACCGAGTTAGGTTTTCTCTGGGGGGAAAGAAAGAGCAGGACGACAGACAGACAGCACAGACTCGACAGAGAACATAGATGCAAGAGAGAATACATTACTTACTTTGGTGTTACAGATACACTAAAACAACTGAGATTAAGATTATAGATATAACAATATCCTTTATGAATGTAAAAACTTATATAATACAATTCAAATTTTAGTAGATATAACCAAAATATAAAAATTTATGAATAAAAAAAAAAATATATCTTAAAAAATTATATTAAACCTAAATAAATCATTAAATCTATACCAAATTGAATTTTGGAGCTTACAAGAATCTCGCAAGAATTATTATTCCCTCTACACAGATTGCTATGTTAACTTTCTTGTCTCCAGAGATAGTGATATCTTTCCTATTACGCTTTCTTTCTTGTTTTATAGCCATAATACTTAAAATAATTTGTATGAAGCAATTTTTGATTATATAACATTATTAATGTCCTTATTTTATGTTATAAAATAATTTAGCTAATATACTTTTGACCATATACTTTGCGCTCATTCTATCTTAATGACCCTAATCTTTCTAAATTTAAATTCAATATATAAAATATTAAACTACATGAAGCTTAACCATAGTTGCACTGACGGTATACGTTAGACCCTTAATAGTTGTTCTGCTGTCAGTAGATGACGCTAATCAAGCTTTTGTGCAACTTAGTGACCAGTTTGGAAGGCGATGATCGGATCATCCTGATCTGATATGAGAACAACTCGTGCGAAGGCGTAAATTACAAGCATGATGCTGTGGGAGGAAAAATCGACTGGAGTGAAGATCGAAACTTACCCAGCCAGGTTGGAAGAAGAAACTCGATCAGAATAGATATGAATCTTGATAGTATGATTTTTTTTTGAAGGAAATATTGGATATCGAACAAGAAAGAAATACAGGCATTCATTCTGATTGTAAAAACGTTGAAGATATTTAGTTATAGTGTGAATGAGTGTCCTTAAGTTGTATTTAGATATCACCCTTTATTGTGAAACTCTCCCCGTATACCTTGTATTCCATTGGATATCACACACATACGAGATTATTAAGATAGACAGCTCAGCTCTTATATATAAATACAGTTCTATAACCATTAATATTCTATATCTCAGAATACCAAATAAAATAGGTATGCCTGCCATATGCTAAGCCTGATAATATATATTTAGTGTTTATATTCCGACTCCTCTAATAAATAGAAATAAGTGGTAGATATATATATGCGGAATGGTATTTTTATTAAATATATTATATACCTATTATTATATATATATATTATATATTATTTATATATATTATATATATTATAGTTATTAGTGCTTGTTAATATTCCGTGTTGTTAATCATATATAGTAGAATATGTGAGTAATATTATGAATGGGTGTGTGTGTTTCGCGTGTGGTTGATGTGGTGTCACAATGGAATTGTTAGTTTTATGTTGATTCATTTTTGTTACTTGCTCATTTTTCAGCTTAATTGAAAACATATAAAAGCGCAAACCCGATTTATTGGTATATATGCATTCTGTAATTTTACTTTTCTAATATTATCATTATGTGTGTGTTTAACTGCCAAACGTACGATAAAATACCTATTTTATTTCATTATTAGTAGTAGGATTAATATATATATATAATATCATATAATTTTTGAATTTCATATATATATTTACATCTTTATTTTAGAAATATCGTCAAAACTAAGGAGTTTGTGATACTATTTCCTTCTTATAAATATTTAAACTACTCTCATTTAGACTAGCAATGTATATTATATAATATTTACAAAGAATTTTATTATAATGTTTATGTCGTATATTAGCGTTCTATGATAGGATTCATATTTATTTATAGTAAATTATAATTATTATGTTGGTAGTAAATTAAGTTGATACTTACCTGGAAATCTTTAGGCGTATATATATTATATATTAATATTTATATAGTTGAAATATATATATATCAGTTTATCTTAAGGAAATTAATATTTTTAATTTAAATAACATGTGTGATAGAATATATCTTAGGAATTAACTTTTATATATTTAGTGGTTTTTTCCTCTCCATTATAGCAAAAGGATATTACACTATATAGTGTCTTGTGCAGGCAGCTTTTTGTAGGCTTGTGGGGGTTTCGAACAGAGATGACTAGTTTACATTCTGGAAGACACGGATTTCTTCCAATAGGGATTATCTGACTGGTTCACTGATTTTCATAATTTTAATTTGTGTGTGTGTATTGACGAGGATTTTCAGGACCATTCTTCCTCGATTTCTCCAGAGCAGATAGGTCGCGATGTATTAAGCGATTTTTATCCTCATGAATCTCACTCTGAGAGGATAGTGGGTGAATATACAAAGTGCCAAAAATACGCTTGGTAATCTTACGTGGTCTTTAGGTCCGGTATTTATTAGTAGTATAGTATATATATAATATATAAGTATATTTATATATTATATATTAATATTTTAATACTATTATATATATATATTATATTTACTATTCTATCTATATTAGATATATATATTATATTATATATATTATTATATTATATATATTATATAATTAATATAATAATTATTAATATAATTATAATTATTTATTAAGACCAAATAGATTTTAAGACAGTGGCCTAATACCAATATAGAAGTATTATCCAGAAAATCACAGTCGGAAAGATCCAGTCACTCGAGATATCCATTTTTCGAATAGTATATTTTTGATTTTTGAAAATAGTATAGGTAATGAATGATTTTCAACAATAGAGAATGTATAGTTGTCCATATAGTTATAATGAAGAATGAACTTTGAGCTTGCTCTAAATCTTTTGAGTCAGGATGATAGATAGGATGGATTTTAATGACCAAGGATTGAAAATGAAGAATCATAACAATAAGTTACTTTTCTCAAAAAGGAAAATATTTTAGAAGATATAAACAGAGAGAATGAGAGAGAGAGGAGGAGTGAGAGATAGAGATGAAGATAGTTATGAAGAATGCTTAATGAGTAGGTATAGATGAAATTTAGAGTAGAAGATGAAGAGAGATTAAGAGATAGAGAAGAAAGGAGGAACAGCTGTAGACAGTTCTGAAGTGTGTTTCAGTAATTAAGAATCTTAAAATTCTTATTAGGAGTATTAATATTTACATAAAAAAACTTTATTGACAATTTCTAACTCCAGAAAGGCTGCTGATAATAGTTAGTTAAATTAATATTTTCCCTAAGAACTCAACCAGACTTGATATGAGGTTTTTGAGTTTATGTCTTTTTGTGTGCTTACTAGGTCTCATAGTATGCAAGATTGCAATGTATCCATCGCGGTCGTATAGAATACATGTAATTAGATTTGATAAAGAAATTGAGTATTTTAAAAATTTTCTTTTTTGAGGAATATGAACAAAGGTCTAAGCTATTGACTATTCTCTCCCTCCTCTCATGTTTTTTTATTTATAATGAAATAAAAACCATTTTTTTGTCAAAACCTCATTATACAAATAAAGATATCTTATGTTATTTGTGGTATGATTTAAATTATAGAAGCATTGGATTTTCTTTTCAGATGACAACCTCTCTGATTGCATTGACAAATGGAGAATCGCAAACTTTCCAAATAGTTAATAGAGCATAGAAAAAACGACAAATACATATAGAAAAATAACACTAACATACCTTCTTATCATTATTAATGCGATTTTGGCAGATGGATTTGCAGTAGATTGGGCTCATCTTCGGGATACACGTGGTGGAGTGGTTTTAGTTCTGGTAATGGAGGCTCTGGTTGAAGGACGGATATGACGGGTGGAGTATTCATAGCTTACCGAAGAGCTGCATGAGCGACTGAAGTTGGACGGAGTGGGGGGATTGATAAAAGATTAGTAAATCCTTGCCATGCCAGAGAATAGTAATAATGGAAGAGGAGAAAAACGCGGGGATAGTAGAAATGGAGATGTGTTGTAGAGATTCCTGGTCTGTGTAAAGTTTGTTTAGATATCCAACGAAGGTGCCCCAGTGGGCGTGATTAGATTTCAATTTTCGCCATGTGGTGAGCTCATGAAGAAAATGGGAAGAACCCAGGAAAGGAGATGTCTCTAGGTGTTCAGGAAATTGAGGGTCTCTCGAAAGCCAGTTGGTCTGCACGGAAGAGTGTGGGGGGTACTTGAAAGAGTAATTTTCAGATACCAAGGTGCATCCTTGGAGGAGGGAAAATAGTGCCCTGGTGCCTAACTTCGGCTGTTTCATAGGACAAGAGATGGAAGCGGTTATAGGGAAGGGAAAAGAAATTAGAGTGGGTTGCTTCCTCTTATTGAAAGCAGAGATCATGGCTTGAATGATACGGTATTTAGTTACAGAATGTGGTGATTGGGCTTTAGAAAGTATGGCGACGCTCGCATCGGGGCACAAGTAAGGTTCAAAATTTGGAAGCAACTAAGTTACAACCCTAGAATTCCCAATTATGTTGTTACAAATAAAGAAGATAAGTTTGGGTCTTCTCAAAGCCGCCACTCACTAAATCTATTTAACAAACATCAAAAGGTTATGCTTTGCGCATCGTTTTTTTTAAAGCTAGGAACTTACTCTCGCGGCACTGTAGTCAGTAGAAGTTATATAGGAGCAATCAACAATTATTGGTATGGAACCCTGTGCTAAATTGAGTCCTGTTTTCGCGACTTTTGTTCGATAACCCTCTCAATATTGATATAAGAGGTTGACCTTGTGTGTGTACCTATGTAAGTTATTGACAAGCCCTGGGTGTTTGTGGATATTGATAAGCATGATTTTAGTGCGCGGCTTGTTTCTGGATCCTAATAACTATGACTTGGACAGCCCTCTGGATAGGCCCATGTGGCTTCCTTCGAATTTTACATTTTCATAATCTTCACATACCCCTGTCCCATCCCCACCTGTCGTTTTCACAACAAAATACATGGAGTCAATGCAGCAACAATTCTCCCTCCTACTCTTCTATTCCGCTTAGACATGAAGTAAAACCCATTCATACGCGGACTGGATCGTAATGCCCCGCCCCAGAGTTTTGTTTTTGAATTTAAACAATTAATATTAAATTTCCTGTGTCATTTATAAAAGCTAAATAAAAGAAAATCCAATTTGTAACATATAACAACCAGATCCTTAGCAAATATGTGTGTAAGTTTTTTTGTAAATTGGAAAGTTGGAAGACCTTATTAGTAAATCTGTCTGACATTTCCCCATTAAACTTTACCACCCAAAACTCTTGGCTTTCAAGGAAATCTACCCCAATATTATGCACTATAACCCATTGGAATTGTTTTAATAATTGTTTAATGCAGATGCTATTTTAATACCATCTCATAATTAGCAAATTCTTTGATATTGATTTTGACCCAAATGTTAGTTAATTAAAATCTTTCATGTCATTTAATGATTTCTATTTCAATTTCATCCTTTTTAATTATATAGATTTGATAATTAAAACTCTTTAGTTCCACCTCATCAAACTTAATTAATACGATTTAAAGTTTAAAAATTTTGAGTGGTTGAATTGAGACTAACAGTTAAGTTTCATTATTTAGGGTTAACTAAGTTTTTGCATGTTCAAAGTATTTGTATTGTATACGAAATTTAGCTTTACAAATTAGTTTTCTCTTCTTTTACAGATTTTTAACGAGTGTTGCATGGGACCCATGGCCAAGAAAGTTCTTTGAAAAGTGTGATTGCTTTTATCAGGCGAAGTCCAAGGTCCCAACTTAATTCAATATGAATGAAGTATGAAAAGTTGAAAATAAAATTCCCAGTTATGTTAAATCCTCTTGTGTGCATCTAATTTCAATTTGCAGAAAAGGAGTTTACCATAGGCCATCATTGGCTTACGCATCCAAAAATGCAAAAGACATTAATTAAATCGGTATTTGTACCATGCCGAGCTATCGGAGAATGTAATTCGTTAAGAATAGGCCCTTTAAAAGTTTGCTATATGCTTACATAAACATTCCAAGCATCAATTATTTAAGTTGTTTCGAATGCAGTTATGAATGTTAAACGGAGATAAGGACACCTAAAAAATACACATGTCGATATTTCATTGCAGAAATAAACCTTATTTAACATGCCTTCTAGTGCGTCCTATGAAATGCCCCCAATCCCCCAGAAAAGGGGCAATTAAGAAAATACCCAATTGGCTTAATCCATGAAAAGAATAAAGTTTTGTTAAATGTGCGCCTGTATCGTGATACACGAAAGGTAATTACAAATTTGAACTTAAAAAGCACCATGCGTATGCAGCATAATCTAAAACTATTTAAATAGTGCAGAGTGGTGACTATGAATTAATGTTAGAGGAAAGATTGAAAACATACATGCATGCCAAACATACAAATTATAAAATTATTTAATGTACTGAGTTGGGGCAAAACTTATGAACTGTAATGTTTAGATAGATACCTCTAAAATACATAAGACTAAACGCACGCAAACTAAAAACACTTATTAAGTGTTCAGGAACAGTGATTTAGCTTTGAATGTAATGGTTCAAAAAGGCAGTTAAAAGAAAGCACATGCTCAGACACCGCCAAGTCCAAAAGCGTTTAAATGTGCGAGGTTGTGGACTATGAATGTTAACCACAAATCAAGCTTATAAATACACATGCTTTTAATAAATGCATCACCAAATAATAAAACTTTTTTAAAATGGTGTGCACTGTAGCATGGAATGTAATACAAGAATATCCTAAAAAATGCATATGCTTTAAGCATGTAATTCAGACGTTGAAGTCTATATGTGCATGAATTGTTTAATAAAAAAAGTAATTTTAAATAGGCACATGCTTACGCATACAAGTCCAACCCTTTCTTAAATGGTGCAGGAGTGTATACTAGGTGGAATTGTAATCCGCAAACTAGAGATTAAAATTACATTGCCTAAACCATGAACAAATCATCGGTTTCAGTACCGATTCAATAGGCTAACAAATAGGTAATCCCGGTCATTTAACCCCGCCGGAATCCGGCCAAAAGTCTATTAATCCGGCCGATTAATAAGTAAAAATTACCATCCTACTACAATCCCAAATTTTAATTCATTAATGAATTTTATTCTTTGATTCACAAAAGTTTTAAACTTCTGTTTATTTTTTTTTTTTGTTCCCTCGAAATATTGCCTGATACCCAAAAATTTGTGCAGTCTTTGGTTTTGCAATAATATTTATTTAAAAAATAAGGTTCCTTGTTAACCAGTTTATCTTAAAACATTATAAAATAAGTGCTTTTTATACTTTAATCATGCATAACCTTAAAAAAAAAAATCCTTATATGTTTTTAACATTATAATCTGTAATCAAAGGAAACTTAGTACTTTAAATTTACATCCTCTCCAAAAGTTGAAGACTCTTCATAAACAATTTTTTTTTAAAACACATTGAGCCCCATTATTTTGAATTTCCACCAAGACTCATGCCTTCTTATCTTTCTAGGCTTAATCCTGCTTGGCAAATTTTTATGTCAATTCTACATTTGATTCTAACATTGATGGACCAATCATAATCGGCCGTTGTAAAGATATGCCTGAAAATTCTGCCATTCCACTGACTTCTGGAGTTCCTTCTATTGGATGAATTCCCAGAGAAGAACTGATGTTCTTCTACTTTGTTAGGAAAAAGTCATAGTCGTGAATTGTTGAAATAATTTAGTGAAAAGTTTCTTCGCCCGCCCTCCCTTGCTGACCCAGTAATTTTCTTCAAACTGACTTAAAAAAGTTGGGACCCAATTCTTTTTTCCTCTTTGTAAGAGGCGACCAATATAAAGAACTCCCCGCATAGAGACGGCATGTTATCAATAGATAAGTTACAAGAGCTTTTAATCTTATTGATATTTCTTTCCAGCATGTAATATGTTTAATTGCAGCGTTAGTTGTCCGATCTCAACATCAATGCTGCGGGCTGTTATTCCGTTTTTGCTTTCTGATAATTTTACCTGGTTAAGATGAGACAAGGCCCAACAGAATGGTCTCCTTTTTAAAAACTCTTTTCATAATCAACATTCTCAGACGTAGATTCGGTGAACATGTACCTAGTTTCCACAAGCTTTGTTGAGCAAATATAGAAGGAAAGGAAAAATGTCAAATATAAAATTTTTGTAGTGAGAGATTAAGGAACACAATGACTCTAAACCACAATTATTAACTAGCTGGGTATTTTTTCTATATATCTCGATAATGTAGGCAAAATTGAAAAGGGAATACTAAAGTATTAATAGCCATTAAGTCATTACAAACTTGTCGAGCCGTTACAGGTTTTTCAAAAAGAACAATACCCAATACAGTCTTTGTTGAAACTCATCTGTCAACCAGTGGCCTGTTACGCCTAAAAAGGGATTATTGTTGGAGAGGGAGGCTGTCCAAATGTCAGTAGTTAAAGAAATAAAATTTGCGTCATCAACGAATTTTTTAATTTTAGTTTGTACTTTCTGAAATATATCGGGAATGATATTTTCAGAAAAGTATTGTTGGATTGGAATATTGCAACAAGGACTAAGCTTTATAAGTAGCCAATAAAATTCCATATCAGACACAAAGTAATGCTGCAATCAGACTACAATCATTCTCCCATCAAAATTGAATATCTTTTGATATTGATGCAACATATTTTTTCCTGTATAAATTCAATGCGACAGTGGATCGAGATTTAATGATCGAATTTGTTAAAAATTAACATGGGAACCGAATAAAGGCATTTTCCATTTTTGCCAATCTCTTTATAATTTTTGTTATGAATTGTTTTAGATTTATCATATTTGTGATGGTAAAAGTTTTAGCAGCCTTTCCTCCTCTTGAGATGAATGTACGGATATTGTGGCATTTTACCAAAGAGTTTTTTTAACTTCTTCCCAAATTGCAATGGTTTTCAAACTTAATCCTCAAATCATCGTGAGTATGAAAGTACTTCATAACAACCAATTAGTTGTTACTAGAGACAAACAAAATTATTAATAAAAGTAAGGAAAAGGACAGCAATGAATAAAAAATAAGTTATAAATATTATAGAAAAAAAGAAACAAAAATATTAATAATATATAAATAATATATAAAATAATTATATTAAAAGTAGTATAAAAAGTAAACAAATACAAATAATAATATATATATACTACATATAAATAAGTAATCAAGAAAGACCACCGACATTTTATAATTATATATGAAAATAAATAATAATAAATAATATATGATATACTATATAATAATATATATACTATAATAACTAATCATATTAGTATTACTATAATATATATATAATTATATATATAGTTCACTTATATATATATTATACGGGTTTATATATAAATATATATTATATATATATATATATAATATAATATAATATATATATTAATATCATATTAATATCATATTATATTGCCAATTATCATACTATATTAATTTATTAATAGACGCGCTACTATACTATACTCATATATACCTATAGACTATATATATTAAATATAAACTTATCACAATAAGCCGTTCAAGTATTCAGCTAAAAATATATACTGAAGATAAAAGGAAGGAGATATCATATATATTAAGTATATGCTAAATATTGAATATATTAATATATATATATATATATATTATATTATATATAATATATATACTATATATATATATATACTATATATATATACTATATATTAATATATATATATATATACTTATGATTATCATTCAGGGTAATTACTATCTATATATATATATTTTGTATTAAACCTCTCATATTTCCCTGGATAATACTTTATATACTTTATTCTCTTATAAGTATGGAGGTTAAGCTCATATATATCCACCTATTCTTGATTATTATTAATTGTAATATCATTATATACCTTTTTTTGAAGTTATATAATATAAAGTTAGTTGTATATGTCGGTATAATTATTATGCATCTTTATATTATATATCCTTATTATATATAAATATATGATAGTATATATAATTATATTATATTATGAGAGGTATTGAGATACACGTGTTTTATACAACAGTTAACTTAGATTTTTATATATATGACTAGATATATATCGTATACCCTATATTAAGGATATATCACCTTAGGTAAGCTACTTAATATATCATTATAGGGTAATATGAATAATAAACTTTATTTTAGTGTGGGTGTTAGCAGCATAGCCACCAGATCTTATATATATATTACTATAGATAGTATATAATACTATGTAAAAGATGGTCTAAATTGTCATTCATATATACTTGACATTAAATATATAAATATACGTTATATATATGATAACTATATACTAGGTATATAAGTAGTACACTAGTACTAAATATAGGTAGTCCATCATCTATCGAACCTCTTAAATACCTAAATGACTCTGCATTATACTAGCACCTTTTTACTTTGCTGAGTATCCCTCTACTTATATTACTCTTTATACATACTGCGCTAACCGAGTTATCTGCTCTGCATTATATAGTCATACGCTAATAATGATCAATATTTATATGTCTTAATAGGTATTTAATTATTACTTACCTATACCGTATATACTAATCTGCTCATCATTACAGCCGAAAGCCATACATACATCTAATATACGTTACTCTATGAGTTACGTAATACTGTATATAGGTGATATACGCTCATAGTATATACCTATTATCTCCTATCTACCTATCCTATCATATATACTTCATATAATATATATATCATTTTATATATTTAAAACTATATAAAATATGTATGTTTATATATGGGTTACGTTCACTCCTACTATTATTATAGGGTATTATTACTGGTTTTTAATTAATTCTATATTACCCTTAACACCTACTATTTATTTTCCCTACTTTCATTATATATATAATATAAGTAATACTATCCACTCTATAGTACTTCAATTATATTACGTATACTTATTACTAACCTTAATACATCATGTTTATACCACTTCTATTATATGTATATATACCCCGGTTATAATACTGATATATAAACTTATATATACTAATATACCTACTATTCTATATTCTATTATATCTAATATATTATATACTATTATATATATTCTCAATATATAATATCTTAGTAATTCTCCCTCCCTTTATTATGTGCCATATTCTAATCGTAATTATTAGTATTATAGCTTACTCTTTACGTAATATATATATATACTTTAATATATATAGCTTTTTTTATAATTATTCTAATGCTCCTTTGCCCTAGTATATTTCTTTTATATATATAGTATAGATATAATTATGTGATATCATTATCCCTCCTAATATATATACTATATACTATATAGTTAGATTACTATATTGAGTGGATAGGGTAGTATATACTATATAACCCTTACGTCCTAAGTAACGTCATTATTTGAGTAGTATATATAATTATATATAGCTATAAATTTTAATATATATACTCTTATTATCTAATATATATTGAATATAACCTATTACAATATACTACTAAGAAATATCTATTATATCTTATATATATATATATATTTAATATTCCTATTATTATATATGATTATCCATAATATTACTCAATATATATATATCATAATATATATATAAAATACTATAATATATAATATATATATATACTATATATTATATATACTATATTTTCTAATATACTACTATATATATATATCATCAACACACCTTTCTGTTCTCCTAAGGCCCTGGTCGCGTAAGCGTCCGATTTCTAGTGCACTGAGACAACACGAAATTATAGCGTAAAGAAAGAATATCAGCATAAGTCGAAAAGAAAGCCCAGCCTTTCACCCCACTTTATATCTAATACCCTGTCTAGTGAGCGATTCGTCGCAGTCAGAAAAATTCCACGCTAGCAGGCTTCACGGCGGACAGCGTGGCGACCTGCTCACGGTATGGCATACTCGTTAAATTTAAGGATTTCAACCCTTGGCCCAGTTGACTGGCCACAACCAGACTACTATCACAAAATACCCGCCAATTCGACTCCTGTTATGAAAACCTATTCTCTTTTCGCCTTCTCTGCTCGAGAGAGTTCCATTTCTTCTCCTCCAGTGCCTTTCCTATCATAACTGACTCAATGTTCACCTTTTTCTTCGGACCTCCCATCTGATTCAGATTCCTAAAGCACATCGCTCACATATGAGCATCCCACCTAACCAACCTAATACTATCTTTCTTCCTTTCCATATTACCCAAAACCCATTCTCAACGTAACTCAGTGGGATTTTTCTTATCTTACTTCCTTTCGTGTCCACAGCTTCAATCACTAATATGTTCATTCCTCATAATTATCAACTTCTTCTCACCTCTCTCTCTCTCTACCTCTCCTCTTCTTCTCTCTCTCTTGGTCTCTCTCTCTCCTCATATCTCTCTATCTCTCTCTCTCTCTCTCTCTCTCTTCTCTCTCTCTTCTCTCTCTCTCTCTCTCTCTCTCTCTCATCTCTATCTCTTTCCATCCCTACTCAGCGTCTCTCTCTCTCTCCTAACGCTCATCTCTTCGCTCTCTCTTCTCTCTCGTGCTCTCCTCTCTTCTCTCTCTCTCTCTCCTGCATCTATCTCTTCGCTCTCCTCTCTCTCTTCATCTCAATAATTATAGTATATTTATAATATGTATATGTATCGCGAATATATTATATTATATATATCTTTTAATATTACTATACTATATATATATATAATCAAATCCATTCTCTATATATCATTCTTACATCAGACTTAACAGTTATTTTCCTTCTTACATGTATTTTACCAGTATATTCTGAAAAAAACACTTCATCTATGTACCCTTATTTTGTGGCGTATATAACTTAAAACAGTTGTTCTGGTAATGCGAGATTTTACTTTGAAGTTGGGATTGATTCAACTTACCTCTGCTGAATTTGTTGAGGCCTCAGGCATTTCCTCATCAGAAGTGAGATTAAAAATCCTCTCTCTGCACAAAACACTCTCTAATGCAGTGTTGTTGTCTCAGGCAATTCAGCTATATGCTCCCCTTTCTTAAATACTACTCTCTGCTTGATTTGACAGAAGAGTGTTGAGTAGTGTGCTTCCTTTAAGACTAATATTTCTTCCACTCAGAGTATTCCTATAGCACAAATTCTCCAGTATAGTCTTCATGTTGCTTACACAATTGACCGCTGCTTTATAGCCTTCCAACATTCGAGAATGCTATTCACCCTCTCAGTTGATTCCTTTCTAATACTGCCTCGCCAGAACGTTTGATATGGACACCCAGTCTGGTTTTTGAAATCTGTTATCCGCCCTATCTGATTCTCCTCTCCTGTTTCGACCTTCTCCGTCCCATCCTGAAACCCGTGATATATGTCCTCTCATTCCCAATCTCTAGTTTCCGAAAAATGGGAACCTCTCTAAACCTCATTAAATTTTTTTCCCCTCAGAGCATGTCCATTTGCTATCTCTCTGGTTGGTTTGTCTTCTAAGTAGTATATCGTAATCATATCTCTTTAGAACCAGATACGCGATTATGAACAACGGACATCTCCTTTATTCTATCTTATCAACTGACTTGACCGTCATGACTTTCGTACAAAACGACGAACTGACGCTTTTTCTTAATTTTGTCACATTTTGTCCTCCCTGTCTTCCTTCTTTATTTTCTGGCGAAGTCTAACTCCCTGCTGCACCCTTAGACATGATGGAAAGCTTTGATAGTCTTGAACGAAATTTTGATTTCTCAAGTTTCCATCTTTCAATGGTATTAATCTTTTCTTTATGTGGCATTCTCTCTGCCCATTTTCCTTCCACTGTCGTGTTCAACAGCAGTTGTTGTAGACAACTACTGATTATCCTTCAAATCTATAATCAGCGATGTTTCTCAGTTTGGTTCTGTTATTATCCAACACTCTTCAATTTTTCTATTGCTTCATCATCTATATACTCCTACTTTATTTTACAATTCCAGAAACCTTTTCCGATTACTTTCTTTCATTTTAAAAGACTTCCCTCCTAAGTCCCAAAACTCTGCAAGTGAGGTGACCTTGGAGTAACTAACTTTTGGTGTTTTGTGCGAATTTGTCTAAACGTGTATTGGCGAGTTTTTCCCATACCGAATATTGTTTCATATTGTCTCCAAGAAACAATAATATCGTTATACTTTCATCTCTCTACTCGATCACGATCTTTCCAGCACAAACTCCGAACATTTGTTCGAAAGATACACTTGACTCAAACCTTATAATTGTACCTTGATATCTCTCTAGATAGTTTCTTTTTCTCATGATCTTATATCTGTGAAATATCACATTGTTTGTTTTTTTTAAACAAAACTTTCTTATCTCAAGATGTTTTCATTACACTTTTCTATGATTTTTTATTCACTCCCATCCCAATATTCTTGCTCTCGGTTTATTTGGGAGCGTTCTCTCACTTTGTACCACCTCATGTTTTGGAGTATGTGTCATACCATTGTCTTGGTTACACTCTCACACCTCAGTATCTTCCCATGACAAGGGAGCGAGTATCAGCTATTTTACATGTGATCTATACGCATTCCTCCTCCCGCTGTTCAACAAAATCTCTATCATTGCTTCCTTTTGCTTCCCGTCGCGATGTCTGTCTATACATACAACCTTATGATTACTATGCTGTAGCAACGGATATTGCTTCTTCAGATGTCTTATCCCCATTTGAAAAAAGTGCGTGCTTGTGACTACGCCTTTTTACATTAGTCTCATAATTTACATACATATTTCGAATATCTTCTAATCCGCAAGGACGCTGAAACGCGCGCTTAGTTGCTCATCCTTTGCATGGTTATCAGCTCTATCCAGTAAAATCGCGTGGGATATCGGCACTTCCCAAATCTATTTTCTCCCATACGGTTATTTTTTAATCTTTTACGCCTTGTAAATCGCCAGCATTAGAGCCCCATCGTCAGCTTTTAAATTAATTTCTAAATACCCCGACAATTTTCCCATCTCCTCTGTGCGGTACATTAGGAAGGTCCTCTGCGGTTGATTGACCAAATTAGTGGAGACATGCCCAGCCCCGCGGTGATTTCGGCTTATGATTTATATATAATAGGTATGCATAGTATTAGTATTAATAAATAATAATAATATAATATAATATAATAAAAGTTAATGAAACATATACTGAATAATTACTATTTGGAAATAATATCATAATATATGATATATATATACTATATATAAATATTGATAAGGTGAAAGTATTGTATATATGTATATATATGATATATAATATAGCATGAATATATATATATATATATAGCCTAATAAAATAATATACTAATATATATATATATATATAATATTATAAATCACCACCACTCTCGGGCTGGGCCCTTATATATATATGATTTATATATGTAAATTATATATATGGGTATATAATACTATATATATGAGTATAACTTATAATATATAAATATATATATATATATATATATATAGTAGATAATATTATTATATATGTAATTATATATAAAAGTAATATATTATATATATATATATATATATTAAATATTACATAGTATACTATATATATATAATATAATTGTTAATAATATATATATTATAGTATAGGTTATATATATATAGTATATATGCGTAATATATAAATAATTATATATATATATAGTATATATATATATATATATAATACTATATATTCCTTACCAGCAAAAGTCCACCTTATCTGGATTCGACTTTGAAACATCAAAGTATTCACAAGGATCAAGTAAAATATTAAAGAGGCAAGGGTTAACAAATCAGTTTGCACTCTTGTTTTGCTTGCATCTTGTAATATCACACAAAACCTGCATATAAATATATATATATATATATAATATATATATAGATATATATATATATATTATTATATAATATATATACTATATATATATATACTATACTATTAATTAAAGGGCGCTATATTTACGTTACATCATATATATATTGTATATTTATAACGATAGTATAATATATATATATATATAAGTATAT